>QLTV01002116.1:444229-462400 GCA_003457575.1 Thermophis baileyi | reverse complement strand
GGCCAAGTGGGCAAAGGCCCTCCTACTCATAAGGCCCTATCTGCCTTTCCACCAGAAATTATGAATTTAGGAAGGACCCCAAATTGCAAGTTTGATGTCTGTGAGGAAGTGCAATCCCACTGAAAATCAACAATAGAATAGTATAGGTGGGGCCCAACAGAGGTCATAAATAGCAATAGCAATAGCAGTAGCACTTAGACTTATATACCGCTTCATAGTGCTTTACAGCCCTCTCTAAGCGGTTTACAGAGTTAGCATATTGCCCCCAACAATCTGGGTCCTCATGTTACCCACCTCAGAAGGATGGAAGGCTGAGTCAACCTTGAGCCGGTGAGATTTGAACCGCCGAACTGCAGCTAGCAGTCAGCTGAAGTAGCCTGCAGTGCTGCACTCTAACCACTGCGCCACCTCGGCTCATAAAACCAAGAGACTCCGCATCTTTTCCTCCCTTTTCTCTTCTCCCAACATCTGGAAGCATGTGATCCACGTTTTCTGTTCAGGAACTCATGCCATGTGCTCCTGTCCACCATTAAACCTTCTTTCCAAGCAACTTCCAGGAATCCAGTGTCTTTTTCCCCACTTGGAGCTGAACCCAGAAGGATATTCCTTACAACAAGACTTAGAATGTTTTTAAATCTAATTTAGAGAAATATGGAAATAGATGCCTTAGATTGTAATTGTGTAATGCATATGACACAAAACACATTGATACTAAATATCTATATAGGATATCTAAATAAATATTTGGTAAAAGCAGTATTGATAATCTTATCTCACTTAAAATCCACTAAGATTATACTACAAAATATTATCTAGCTCAGAAATGCTGCCTACATGTATTCAATTGAATTTCATTAGCTGCTCTCATGTATCTGCAAGTTCTTCCTTTTTTAGACTGAGTTTAATTATTTAATTACAGTGATTTTTAGGACAGAAAATTTACTTTATAGCTCCCTGCCATCAAGGGGTTAAAGTTAATTGCTCTGTAAGAAAAAAGGAGTACTGGAAATCCTAACTCAACACCACAAATACAAATGACTATAACAAGATTTAAACTTAAATTTCCTGGACAGTTTGAACAGTATTATTTTTTCTCTCATCATTTTTAGGTTGAAAATAACTGTTTGCTGTCCTATATATGTATAAATATGTAAAGCTGTTCTCCAACTAACAAGTAAGGAATTCCAATTAAATTTCACTTCGTATTTTAATGGGCAACAATAAACAAAATACAGATACCTATTCTGTATATTAATTTCTGAAGAAAGCAGCAGGTAGCAGAAATGTAAAAAAGAAGCACATAGTAATTAGAAATGTTAGTTGAAATTATAAATTAGCATACAAGAATATTATAATTGCAATATATTTCTAGAGAGAAACAATATTCTTAATGAAATATATTAATGGTTGTCATCCTAATTAGATTTAACAATAGCAGTATTACCCCAGAATTTGTACTTTGTTCAAACTTTATGAATAATTGCAGTCAGTTTAAACCAATTCATCTATCATTTTTAATGGTACTTTTAAAATATTTCACTTATAATGTAACTCTATTAGAGTCTTTTACTGATCTGAACATCTATTTAATTATAAAAGACTGATTTTTATTTGATTTTTTTTAAATGAACCAGCAATAAATCATATTTCAGATTCAAATCTCAATTAACTATATTAATGAACTTTAGAAATATTCAATACTGATTTTTAAATTTACCACAATTTTTTTAAAATCATCAAAATTCTGTCTGTCTGTCTGTCTGTCTGTCTGTCTGTCTATCTAACCATCCATCCATCCTTGTATCCATGTTTCCTTTTTTCCTTCATCTGTCATTCTGTCTGTCTGTCTGTCTGTCTTTTCTGTCTGTCTGTCTGTCTGTCTGTCTGTCTGTCTGTCTGTCTGTCTGTCTGTCTGTCTGTCTATCTATCTATCTATCTATCTATCTATCTATCTATCTATCTATCTATCTATCTATCTATCTATCTATCTATCTATCTATCTATCTATCTATCTATCTATCTATCTATCTATCTATCTATCATCTTCAATTTGAATCTAGACTGTCTTAAGCCCCATTCTCTCAAATGGGCCATTACACAATATTACACATATGATGCAGATGATACTTCAATAACTTAATTATCAAAACCACACCAGTGATACTTTCATTTCCTAATGATGACTACTTGAAATGCAAGTAGTATCCTGGCTTTTTAACAAGCGCTGAAGGTGGCAGATGTAGCATTCCTAATGTGCACACACAAAAAAGGGGTAGGGCTTGTGACCTAGTTGCATCTGGCATTTTGACATCACTGCCTACCCCTTTGAATATTGCATTCAGCTTCATTTTCACAATGTTTGAAAATAGCAGACCTTGGAGGGAATTCTGGATCTTTATTTCTGTGGATTTACAGTCCAATGCTCATTACAGTGTTTCTGCCTTTTCTACAGCACTTATTAACAGTCTCTGCTACATCGTCAAACAATCATCCCTTGCTGAAATGAATGTTTATTAAATAAGCTGGGTGTATATTTAACATACAATTAGGTTTTGGTTTTGTCCTGATTTTTGGAAAGTCTTACATTAGTAAGAAAAAACATTTTTTCAAGAATTCACACTTGAGTATTTTTCCCCTTTTTAGGCAAGAATGTAGGGCAGCAGATGTGCTGATATGAATATATTAAAAAACAACAACTGACAAATGATGAATCAACATTCATTTTCATTCATTTTCATTCACTTTCAGCTGACAACCGATTCCCCTGGGAAGTACCCTGTTAAGCATATTTGTAAAAAGAAAAGTAAGTTTCCTATTTAATTGGGGGGAAAGGCTACTTTGATATTATAAATATGGAAGACTTTAACACATGTAAACTAAAAATTATATCAAATGACTTAACTGGTTACGATTTGAATTTAGTTTTTCAATTATCATTTGCAGGTTAATGGTTTCACAAGTCTTTGGAGTGCTCGTTTTGTTGTGTTTTGTTTCATTACCATGGTTATTATGAGAGCATATTATATGCCTTCCAGACATCTTTGTTCTGTTAACTGCTAAGCAGTTATTAGTTATATATATATGATGGCTGTCTAAGAATTATAATGCATTGAACTTCTGTGAGGTCACATCGCTTTCCACTTATTAAAAAAACCCCGGATCTAATGCACTATTGCACACATTAATTTGAGATCCTATTAGATTCAATCCAAGATAGGATTGTTGCTCTCGTTTTACAAGTAACATGAAGCTGATATGGAATAAGGCTATTGCCATGCCTTTTAATTCACCTAAAGTTGTCTGGAATTGTCTAATGCAACCCATCTCCAATTTAAACTCCTTGCCACATTCAGCTTTTGATATACACTCTAAGAGTTCAGTGCACTAGAGGTATGCTAAGAAAAGGAGAATCTTTTTAATTAAGCAATAACATGGGTGCTTACTTTAAAAAAAAACATTGGCAGGAAGGAAACAGAAATGGGAGATTCAGGAAGGAAAGTGGTTGTATTAGACTGAAGGACCAATAGTTATGTCCTTAGGTTGGAGTTACCTATTTGAATAGCTTTCCTTTGTTTGCCTTCTGTGATTTTTGTAATTGGTAGCAAGAGACACAGAGGTAGAGATGTATATATTCATTATTGGTACAAGCTCACCTCATTGTCACACAGATTTTCTTTTAGTATTATTCTACCATTATGTTCTTTCTTATATGAAACCATCTGAATTTTTCTTTCAGTTCATCATTCTCATTCGTTCTTGATCCATTCTTTTAATTTGTATGCTGGTTCAATTTTACATTATACACTATTTCCATTACTTCTTCCTTTCCTATTATGTTGAATTTATTTATTAGAGTAATTCTCAATATTCTTTCTTGGAGGCATAATGTCTTCACTTTTACTTTTAGAATTTGCTACATGAGAGAATATGTTCTCATCTACTCACTGAGTTAATCTGGGGAATTTTGATTAAAAGTATGGCAGCCTTGTCTGGTGCTGAGTCATTTTAACCTTTGCCTGTCTGTTCTACTTTCTTGAACTGACAATTATAAAAAAAAAAAAACAGATTTGTTTTTAGAAGTAAGCTTTTGAATGAATGTCTTTTTCAGCCTTAGGCCAATCGATAAAAATACAATTAATTCCAATTGGAGTATCATGTTTAAAATAAATACATTTTATTTAGAATAAAATATTATTTAGAATAAAATAAAATTATTCTAAAAAAATTAAGACTTTAGCAAACAAAATCAATACAACCATTTCTAAATTAAAACTATGAGCAATTAAAAATATTTTGAAATATTTAATGTTTTAATTAATTTTGTTGTTTAGTTTTCAATATAAAATGTGATGAGAGTGTGAAAAATTAAATCCAATGAATAAACAAATACATTTCCAGAGATTACAATTAGAGATTATTGGGACAGTTCTCTTAACAAATGATGGATATAGCCAAAGAACTTTACGTTGAAAATCTGTTCCAAATTTTCTGACATTCATTCCCCATAATGTGGTATTACATTCTAATAAATTCTGTCCCAATCCCATTCTAGTTGTAATTCTAATTAATATTATAAGATTGTAGCTATCAGTATATTTGTTTATTTTTTTTCCTAGATTAGATACTAAAACAAAACAACCAAAAATGAATGAACACACAGCACAACAGACCAACATATACAACATATACCATCCACTCTTCAGGATGGGCAATTTACAAGCTATGAGACTCCACATGAGGTTATATATTCACTTCATTTCAGCCATGAAATCAAATAATACAAAAATATAAAAAATGTTTATATTGGCATGTAGGGTTTCTACCTAGATGTGGAAGATTTAACTTACAGTGAGAAATAAAATGAACATTTGTAAGTAGGCAATCATATCTCGCTCTTATTTATATGCTATGATATAAAAAAACTAAATGCAGAAGTTTGTTATATTTTACCTCCTCTTAAATATTTTTTTTATTTCCGTATTTATTGTATTTATTAGGCTGGGAATATTAAGGCCATATATCATGTTTTGGAAGTTAAACTAATTCCATTACAATTGCCACTTCTCAACATGGATGCCACATGGATGGGGGAAGGTTGTAGCTCCAGTGTCACTTCTGTTGCTGGCAGACGTTTCTGGTACAGTCATTTTTGTGATGGAAGGGGAGATAAAAGATGAAAGCAGATGGGAATAGTGAATTAAGGCAGCTGGGCAGATGGCATTAAAAAAAACAATTGATCTAGAAGAAACTTGAAGCTCAGACCTAGAAAAAAGTGATGACAAGCTACTTCTATATGGTTGCCAAGAACACTGCACATACAGTAAGTAAACAGTTTATTGAATAAATCTCCAAAATGTTTCAAGAAAGTACAGGTAGTAGCAGTACATATTGTACATACATCTTAAAACAAGTGTCTATAGAGATTCTCAGTCATCTGGGTCGTGATTGTCCCAAAGGTGCTTTTTTTCAAGAGGCAACTGGACTTTCTGGTTTTTCTTTGAAAACATTTTGCTTCTCATCCAAGAAGCTTCTTCAGCTCTGACTGGATGGTAGGGAATGGAAGGATTTATACTCCTTGCAGACAGATGGTCATTTGCATTCTTTTAGAGAGTCATTCTTTTAGAGAGTCATTAAGACAGATGGTCATTTGCATTCTTTTAGAGAGTCATTCTTTTAGAGAGTCATTAAGACAGATGGTCATTTGCATTCTTTTAGAGAGTCATTAGAGAGTCACCTAGAGGTTTATCTGTGTCATCAGGGTCACTTGAGTAAACAAACTGAATGGTGCAAAATTCCACACCCATTTGCACCACTCAGGTGACCCTGATGACACAGATAAACCTCCAGATGACCTTAACAACTAGCTAAAAGAATGCAAATGACCAGCTGTCTGCAAGGAGTGTAAATCCTTCCATTCCCCACCGTCCAGTTAGAGCTGAAGAAGCTTCTTGGATGAGAAGCGAAATGTCTTCAAAGAAAAACCAGAAAGTCCAGTTGCCTCTTGAAAAAAAGCACCTTTGGGACATCTTAAAACAAGGTTATTATTTAAATCTAAGACCAATACTTTACAAACATTAACATTTAAATCTAAAATTTAAGCAGTAATAATCCTGTCAATAGTATTGAACATGATACTTTAAAATGGTTAACAAAGCGAAGTTGTAGACCTAGTCAAACTCCTAAGAAATATAGGCATAACATGATAGGTTATGTCAGCCAGAGTGCATCCCCCCTTATCTTGGCTGCCTTAATTGCAAAGATAACTGTGTCGTAATGTGTTTGGTACCTTATAGGAGGAAATTCAATTTCCTTTCAACATTCTAGTTCCTTCTGTCATTAAGGAACAGAGATAAATAATGATCCACATACCGTGTTTCCCCGAAAATAAGACCCTGTCTTATATTTTTTTTGAACCCTGAAATAAGTGCTTTGCCTTATTTTTGGGGAGGTCTTATTATTTTGGGGCGCATGGAGCAAGACGGGGCTCCTCTTGCCGTCTTGCTCCACGCACAAGGCCAAGCGCTTATTTCCAGATCTGTCTCCCTAACCCTAACCAGAGGAAATGGCGGGGACCGGCTGCTCATGCTTTTAGATATTTTCGGAGAGGGCTTATTTTCAGGGGAGGGCTTTTTTCGGGGGGAAGGGTTTATTTTCGGAGGAGGGCTTATTTTCGGTGGATGTCTTATTTTCGGGAAAACACGGTACTTAACAAAAGACCAGTATTCCAATATATAATATGCCAGACTCTCTACTTCACCTGCTCCACATATACAGAGTCTATCTTGCACTATGTTACCTTGGAATCTGCCTTGTTGCATTGTTTGCTCAAATTGTAGACTTCTTTACCAACTTACTTAAAAACAGAAAAATGGCCAAAAATTAAAAGAAAAAAAAGATGCAAGTGGCTTGGAAAACAAACATTCACTGTAACCAGAGAAATGTGGGGAATGAAAACCTTGGGCAACAAGAAAAGTATACAGTGACTGAATTCTGACTTTCAACATCAAGTAAGAAAACACAAGGAAGGATATCTCAGCCAAGAGTGTCAACAAATGGAGAAATATAACAAGAAAAGCAAAATGAAAGATTTTTTCCCCCAAGAAAATAAAAATTATGGATTTTTTCCTGTTAAGAATAATCATGGAAGAGATTTCATGGAGACAAATAAAATTAATGGAAAGCAGAACATTGTTAAAAAATGTTATGTTAAAGTTATACAGAAATACTATGTTAAAATATGAACTCTGAAAATGAAGCAACACAACAGCTTCAAGTAGAAGAGCGCCATAAACCTATCATCACTGAACTGCTTAAAACAACAACAAAATAGTTCTGGGTCAGTGTATATTTAACCAGTTTGGGTGGGCTATAGAAAACAATATTTAAGATGGGAAATACAAGACAATGTGCATATTAATGAATCATTACACTAATTTGTCACCCAAGCAGAAATTTGGTCAAGATTTTGCAAAAAGGAATAAAGCCATATTTGGAGGGAGAAATGCCTAATACCTTATTTTTCTGGGGAATCTTTACATGAACAAAAAGCTACTGTAAGAAATAAAAGAAAATATTTGTAGCTCAGGTTGAACTCTGGGTTCCTTGCTGCTCTCTGACCTTGGTTGTTTTCTTGCATATGTTTCATTACCAATAGGTACAGTGGTGTATTAACCATTAAGCAGACTAAGCACGTGCTTAGGGCACCAGGCCCAAAGGGGGCACCACAAAGTTGAGAAAGAAAAAAAACCCAGTATATACAGCAGTATGTACAAAGGAGGGGGGGAACCAAGATTTGTCAGTGCTTAGGGCACCAGTGAGCCTTAATCCACCACTAAATAGGTAACATTATCAGTGCTGGGTGAGAGTGGGGTTTGCTTGCCTTGTCACTGTTGGTGGGAGTGGTTTTGGTGGTTCCTTGATTTGACTGTTGTTTACTGTTGGGTAGTTTGTCTGAGTTGGTACCGGTAGTTCCTTGATAGGGCTATTGTTTGCTTCTTGATTGTTGGTCTAATGCAGGGCTGTCAAACTTGCAGCCCGTGGGCCGGATGCGTCACGTGCTGGTCCCACCCCCACCCGGTTTAGCGAAGGGGGAAAAAGTCCCGATATGTCACGTGATGCCGCCGTGATGCCGCGAGTTTGACACCCCTGGTCTAATGTGAATCTTGGTTTTACTCTCTGCTCATCTGTTTGTGATTGCTGGTGAGGAGTTGTTTTGACTTTTTGATTCTTTATTGAGTGGTATATAGAAGTTGTTTATCTCTGTGTGCCTGTTCATAGCTGACTTGCCTGAGTGCCAAGCTTCTAGGATTTTTCTAGCATTTTTGGACTTGGCTTGGTCTAGGATGCTCACAGTTTCCCAATTGAAATTATGGTTAAGTATGTCCATGTGTTACCAAATTCAGGAGTTTTCATCATGTCTTCTGACTGCTAGTTGGTGTTCATGGATGCACTCTAGTAGTCTTCTAATAGTCTAGTAGCTGAGATATGGATCCAAATAATTTTGCTAGTCTATAGTAAAGAGCTTATTACAAATCCACAGCAGGAAATGAAAAAAAATTGGGTTAATCATTAAGAAGACAAAGAATAAGTTCTCCTTCATTGAGCAGGGGGCTGGATTAGAAGACCTCTGAGGTCCCTTCAAGCCCTATGATTTTGTGTTCTATGTTCTTATGTCAACATAGAAACTTTTAGAGTTTTAGAGAAAGTTTTAGAGACTTAAAACTGATGAGAAAGCAGTGGAAGAGCATTAGTTTATGTTTGTTCTTTAGCTGAGAAAAAGATATTGATGAACATTGTGCTTACTAAAAAAGATATTAATCCTATGAAGGTAGGCAGTGATGTATTGACAAGCTCGTGAATGATAAGGACATTTCAAAATAGCAAAATCAACAGTTAAAGCAACAGACTTCCAGTGGTCATATAAAAAAGTAAGACAAGGAGAAAGATAGATGCCTTTGAATTATGGATTTGGAGATAGCAACTTACTAAAAGCGCCATGAATTGCAAGAAAGACCAATCAATCCATCCTTGTTCACATGAAACCCAACTGCTCTCCTGAGGCAACGATCTGCAAGCAAAAATTTACATACCCTCAATGTGTAATGCAAACTTGAAAAAAATGATTATGCTGGCAAGTTGAGGGCAGTGGAAGAAGGGAGGACAATATATAAGATGGATGGAAGGATCTAAGAGGTTACTGGAATGTCCTTGGGAGTGCTATAGCTTATTATTATAGAGATAGTGATAATGAGCATTTGTCCATGAAATCTAACTTGACATGATATGATAGTTCCCTACCAGCCAATTGTCACTGTATTCTGTTTTATGATGTAGCATAATTGCAAGGTTATTATATATGTAGACAGACAGACAGACAAATGTAGCTTGGTTTTTATGTATACCTTTAGCAAGGATATGTGTATTGATCGTCTATTCATCCACCCTTTCATCCATCTCTAGGTATGAAAATTGTGTACATGAGTGGGTTGGTACATTGGAAAAATAATCTTCTCTTCAGTATTACAAAGTACACCTTGGAAGATTTGGTTTTACAATTACGTTTCATCAGAGAAACAGAACATAAAATATGAGCTGTCTGTGTATTTATGAGCTGTCCATGTATTGTTGTATCAATTGTTCTTTTAACAGAAGATCAATATTTAGCAGAATATTTTTTGTACTGGATCACATTCATTCATAATATTGTACAATGTTCTCCAGACTCATTGTTAAACCTTTCAGGATAATCATTCATTGGAGTATAGCATGCAACTAGCACCACCTTTGAATTCCTATTCTCATATGCTCCCATGACAATTTAGATGACACAGTAATTTATGCTATAAATTCTACCCCTTCATTCATATCGTAGTTACTTCTGCACCTACACATCCATGCATGTATTCTTCAACATTATTCTATACATTCAGATTATCTTCATTCAGATCTTCACATCCTTCCTATTTCTCTTTGTTCCCCAAGTATATTTGTTTCTTTAATTTTATTAATTAATTAATTCATGATCCATACTGTATGCTCTTTGACATTCCATGTCACAGTCTTCCATATATCTTGGTTATCAACAGATGGTCCCATGAATATTGATCTCGAATGCTCCTCATTGCTTAATCAATGGAGGCACTCATATAATTAATAATCAATTATTATTATTATTATTGAGAGCCATCCAGAGTTGTGATTTCTCAGGAGGTCAGTCATATAAATCTCTTAAATAAATAAATTTTGCAAGTCAACATACTATTATCTGAATTATAACTATAGATGCATGCATCATACTGACACAGTAAGTGTACCCTGAAATAGTAATAACATTATTCTGGTTCTCTAAAAGTATTATTAGGATTTTACGAAGAATCACACCAGACCAATTTCCCAATTAGCAATTGAAAAACAGTTTTGGCTAATAAATATTCAATAGATATGGAGTAGCTTATTCATAATATTGATTTTATGATATGCTCTGTCATTTCATGGAAGAAAAAGGACTTTTTCTGTCTTTAGAAGAGTTTTTCTTACAGTTTTGAAAGGAATAGCAGACACTGGCATGCCAGTATGAATTGTAACCACAGTGATAGGAATAGTGAGGGTTAACAGCAGACATCCTGTACCTGGAAGGGAACTCACAGTAGGACGTTTTGAACAGACACTCATAAAATGGCACTGTGAAAGAACGTAATAGGATTGTGAATATTATAAATTGTATCGCAAAAGACTAGTTCTACATAATAAAGGAGCTAAATTTTGTTAAAGAGCAAATTTTAAAAACTATCATAAGCTCTTTTTGCTTTCACATTTGGGAATCTATTCCTTCTGGGATGAAACATTTTCTCTGAAACAACTAAGGGTCATCTTTGAGTTCTGGGCTATAGGTATAATTAATTTTAAACAGGGACCACTCATCACAGCTGTCCTGATTCAGCCTCTGCTTAGGATAAATTCCAGTGGGTTCTGTATTAGTAGGCTGGATAAATGAAAGCATTTTTTCCAGTGCATCATTATTATTTTTAAAGTCAGCTTTTTTGAAAAGTCCATTTGTCACAAATAACCATCTAAATCAGCGGTTCTCAACCTGTGGGTCGCGACCCCTTTGGGGGTCGAATGACCCTTTCACAGGGGTCGCCTAAGCACGTGCTAGCCCGCCATCTTGGTGACTGGCAACGTGCGTGTGCGGGGAGGGGGCGGGGAGGGGGTCGCGGCATTAGGAAAGTTGAGAACCACTGATCTAAATTATACATTTATTGTATAATTATGCAGTTATTTATGTTAGCATTATGTTATGTATAGATATTTTTTTTAATTTTTTTTTCTTTAAATAAACATGTTACACAGCCCAAAATCCCAGGAATGTATTTATCTAATAAATCAAAAGTCATTGTGATATGATTAAATGACAATTTTCAGCCCCATTTCATCTTCAAGAATGCAATCAGATAAATACCTGTAATAAAAATTTACTGAAAATACCTTTCTGCTTTCTATGCTAATCCAATATAGTGATAAAGTCATATTGTATGTAAAATAAGATAAATTTAATGTTATACTGATATTTTGTAGAGAGAAACAGAAACAGAATAACTGCACAGTATTACATCATTTGGGGGTTTCCATATTAGACATTCACTAATGTGGAATCACCATTCCTATCATAATCAATGGCCATGCCAAATTGGCAAAATTGTGGAATTTTGAGGTATGTTTAATTGAATAGATCTGATGCTTTTAGCTGATGATTTGCCAGTGATCATGATAATCTGTATTATAATAAATAAATCATAAAGATGTTAAAGTATGGCGAAGAACAAATGGGGTCAAAACAAACCTGCACGTGAACTGTTATGTATTGTATAATTTGCTTTAAAATACAGACGAAAGAAATTCTGTGAAATTTAATGGAAACTAAAATTTAATCAATCTAAATTATGGCAAATTGAGAAATAAAATAATTTGTATATTTATTTTTTGTTTTTTTTATTTTGAATAAATATACTGCTATTAATTTGCATTTCAATTTTAAATCACAATTATATCACATCTGCAATAGATTATCATCTGTTGCTATGCATAACTGTTTGCAATCTTTTGTAGATAATGTTATGCTGAAATTATATTGAAATATAAATATTTATATTAATAAATATGATGAATAAATAATAATTATTTATAATTGATAAATATCCATATAAATATAAATATATTGTGAAATATACATATTTCAATAGAGTTTTAAGCATGGTAGTAACTTTGTGTCAGTCACTCTCTCTCAACCCATCCCACCTCTCAAAGTTTTTGTGGAAAAAATAGGAGGGAGAATTATTATGTATATAAAAAAAAATATCTGTTCAGTGACTTGATTACCTTCCACTGTTCAGTAAAAAAAGTGACCATGGTGATTAAATTCAGACTTAAAACTACTTTAAGTCCATGAATTGAGACCAATCCCTCTAAGAATATATGTTAAATAGTAATAAAAATATATAGTTCAATTTTTCATTTTTTCTCTCTGTGTTTCTAATTGAAATGGAAATTACAATTAATATTATGATCATACATGAACAGGATAAAACTAAATAGAGTTTCCTTATACATATTGAAGTTTCATCTTTCTTTTTGAAGAGGAGGTGTTAACATGAAAATTTTACAAGAGCCATTAATTAACTATTGACAGAATGGCTCTGGAAAATAAATTGATTTAAAAAAAAGCACAGGGTAGGGTAGTAATTAGCAGATTGACAGTGTCATGATTTTTCACATAATATAAAGCCCAAATTATAACTTGTTTATTTCATTCGGACAATGTTCCTGAAATTTATAAGTGGAGTTAGTGCCATAAAGCAAATTATGCTGCTTAGCTTTCCACAAAATTGATGTACATGATAGCAACTTTTTTTTACATAACATCCAATGTTCTTGTCAAATTGACTTTGATAAAACTTTTCTTTTCCTGTATTTCAAACATAGGATTAAAAAATTAAGCTATAATTATACCTTCACAATAGCTCAGCAGTTAAAGATGCTGAGCTTGACTCCTGGAGCTGACAGCCCAGGTTCAAGACCCGAGGGCTGTATGATGGGATGAGCCCTGTTACTCGTCCCAGCTCCTGCTTACCTAGCAGTTCAAAAACATGCAAATGTGAGTAGATAAATAGGTACCATTTCGGTGAGACGGTAACAGCATTCCATGCACTTCCTCGTATAGTCATGCTGGCCCGCATGACCATGGAAATGTTTTCAGACAATGCTGTCTCTCTCGGCCAAGAAATGGCAAAGAGCACTGCCCCCTAGAGTCGGACATGACTGGGCAGTGAAACCTTTTCCTTTATGTCTTCAAATGAAAAAAAAAAACAAATTAAGATTTTTGAAATCACACAGTAGAACATTGAAAACATTATTTAAAAATGTCAGAACATACATTGTGATGACAGGAACCTTTTGCATTTAAGTACCAATGTTGCATAAAAGTGTGTAAGCCACAAGGTTCTTCTCATGATATCACAATGCATGTCACATCCCAACAGACAAAAGTAATGTGCAGCCATATACATTCTTATTTCTATACAAAACCCACTTTTTCTAATACAGTTTACTTCTTAACAAATGATTCTAGGAATACAATCTAAGATATTGAAATCAGTGTATTTGCTTCTAATTATCAGGTTTAGAATTATTCTATAAAACAAGTTCTTCAAATAATAAATAAACAAATAAATATGTGCATACATAAATAACATTTGTCCACTACTGATTTCTTGCAACAACTACTGAAGGACAATGCCATTGACAAGTCACAATACTACCGTCTTTACCCTGGGGAAGTCGCACCATGCGTATATGGACTCCCCGAAATTCACAAAGGGGGAACTCCACTAAGACCAATTGTCAGCAGCATCAACTCTGTCACATACAACATGGCAAAACATCTAACCACCTTATTACTTCCTCTAGTTGGCAACACCACCCATCACATCAACAATTCACAGGACTTCACCAGCAAGGTTTGGAAACTGAAACTGGACCTGGATGAGACTATGGTTTCCTATGATGTGACTTCCCTCTTCACCTGCATTCCAACAACTGAAGCTCTCATGGTAGTGAAGAAATGACTGCTACAAGACAGCACCTTAGGTGACAGAACCAACCTCAGCCCAGACCACATAGGTGCTATGCTGGACCTCTGCCTGACCACTACCTATTTTAAATATAATGAAGGTTTCTACAGACAAAAACACGGCTGTGCCATGGATTCACCTGTGTCCCCCATTGTGGCCAATCTCTACATGGAAGAGGTAGAAAGCCCTAAACTACTTCACAGGAATTCCACCTACTCACTGGTATAGGTATGTGGACGATACTTGGGTCAAAATCAAAACACAGGAATTGGAAGCATTCACCAAACTTATCACCTCTGTGGACAGATACATCAAATCCACATGGAAAGATGTTAAGGAAAATAGTCTAGCCTTCCTGGACTGTGCAGTACACATTAAGGAAGACAGAAACCTTAACACTGAAGTTTACAGAAAACCCCCACACACAGATCAATATTTACATTTTGATTCTCACCACCCACTGGAGCACAAAATGGGAGTTATCAGAACCGTACAATACCGAGCTGAAGGTCTGCCTACCAGCAAAGAAGGGAAAGAAAAAGAACTAAAACACACCAAGGAAGCTCTCAGAACATGTGGCTATCCCAAGTGGACCTTCATCAAATCTCAAAAAAGACTCAGCAGGAGCAACTCCATAACAGACAAAGAACAATAAACAAAGCAATGCCATTCCATACGTTGCAGGAATATCCGAAAAGCTCAGGAGGATATTCAGCCAATTTAACATACCTGCACACTTTAAACCCAAGAATATAGTAAGGCAGAAGTTTGTTCACCCTAAGGATAAAACACCCAGACACAAACTGAGCAACATAGTATATACAGTATAATGCAGAGAGATACAGTATGTGCAGATCTGTACATTGGGGAAACAAAATAACCAATTCATAAATGCACAACATAGGAGAACAAACCCATCAGGACAAGATTCAGCAGTCCATCTGCATTTAAAAGACAAAGGCCACTCTTTTGAAGACAGCAAAGTCCACATTTTGGACAGAGAGGACCACTGGTTTAAAAGAGGGATCAAAGAGGCCATCTATGTCAAAATTGAACAGCTCTCTTTCAACAGAGGGGGAGGGATCCGACATCATCTATCTCCATTGTGGATGCTCCATCACTGGAAGCTTTCAAAAAGAGACTGGACAATAATTTATCTGAAATGGTATAGGGTCTCTTGCTTAATCATTTGTGATATCGAATGAATTGCTTAATGACCCTTAAATAAAATGGAATGATAAAAAAAAAAATCCCCTCTTTTTAGTGGCTGTACAAAAGAGGATATTTTCCTCTTTAAAGATGCTGTAACTGTTCTTTTAAATCTTAACATGTCATTATAATCTTTCTACATTACTAGCAATCTACACAACATCATCAATGTCATACATTGTATAGATGTGTTTGAAATACAGGGTAAAGTTCTCTCTTGCTTGAGCTATTTCCTTCCAATATGGTTGGGTTGACAAAAGGACAATCTATACTTCATTTTGCTTCCCTTTTACTAACAACTTTTGAAGACGTTTGTTTTAACAAGCTGGCTTTCCAGTAGGAACAATTATTGAGTAAAAAGTTTTAAATAAATAGAGGACAAGGTCATACATTATGACCCTGCCTATGATGTTTGTTGTTGTTGTTAGTTGCAAAGTCGTGACCGACCCATCGTGACCCCATGGACAATGTTCCTCCAGGCCTTCCTGTCCTCTACCATCCCCTGGAGTCCATTTAAGCTCACACCGACTGCTTCAGTGACTCCATCCAGCCACCTCATTCTCTGCCGTCACCTTCTTCTTTTGCCCTCAATCTTTCCCAGCATTAGGCTCTTCTCCAGTGAGTAAATGGGATGTTTATGTATCCCATTTATTCCAACCTTGATTTTCCTCCCTTCATCAACTGAGTGTGATAATGTGAAATAGAACTAACAGTTGTCTCAGTGAGATTATGATTCTGTATGTGATTTGGGACCCTGCTTTATTAAGCTTCTAGTCACATACAGTAAAGCCCCTTTCCATATTCACACAGACTTGAATACATCCAGATCACTTCATGAAGATTTAGAGAGCAAAGTGAGAGAGAAGACTGCAGAGGTCAGGACCAATGTGCAGACCTCTAAACAGATGAAAGCGTTTTTTAGGAATTAATTGTTATCCTGCTCCAAAATATCTCTCAGCTCTGCTTCCATAATTAATTGTTCTTTTATTTCTTCAAGTTTAACAATCTAATTATTGGAGCTCCATCATTCAAAATGCAGCATAAGACAGATTCCTCCTACCCCCTCAAAAATTCCCGTAATTACTTTTTTGGGATTATAATGCTATTCACATTAGTAGGTCTTCTCTTTTTCTAAAGTATTTTTTTAAAAAAGATAAAATATATATTCTCCCTTGTGTGGAGCATAAGCCATCCTGCCTTTTGGCCCCTTGAATCACAGAGAACAATTGACCTCACATTACCCATGGCTTTTTAGCTGTGCAAAGGTTTCACCACCTAGCAGTTCAGTTTAACAACCTGAGATACTGTGTGCATATAAGTTTTATCACCCAAGAACCATTTCTTTCTGCTCCTTGGAACTTTTGTGATAATCCCTGTATACCTGTAGGCTATGAGAAGACCTATTGCTTTCGCTGGAAAGATCTAAGATACTCTTTTAACCCTATTTTTCTTTGGGGGAATCTGAAACACTTCCACAGAGTTTAATGAGAGCATTAATATTTTATTAAACATTTTTTTTTTATCAAAGCCAATTTCATTTAGTAGTTGTGGAGTGGCACTGAGAATGAACAAGCACTGAATCTTAAGTTGTTCAGAGAGAATACAGAAGATCTTTGCTTATAATATTCTTTGAATTAAACAAAAAGTACTTAACTGGTGATACTTTTTGTTTACAGACATCTCAGAATGTAACCTCATTACCCACCAGTAGCTTTTTTTCAAATGGTTTTATTTTGCTTTATTGTACTAGAATGATTTCACCCGAAGGAAGAACATCCAAACTCTTTGGCAACTTTTGAAGCTTGGCTGATTTTTTCCCTACACATCTGAATCAGCTTCCTTTGCTCTCTTTCAGCCAATCTTTGGTTGACATAATGTAGGAGGATTTACCACACTGAATAATATTTATGATCCAAAGTTAAATTTTTTTCAGTCATGATTCCTCTGAGAAAGACTTTTGATCGAAATATATCCATGCATGAAAAGGAGAACTGGCTGTTAAAAGAATGCTGTTGAAAGAACAATAGAAAATGTACAATTAGATTGGAGAGGAAATTCTTCAGTGTCTTCAAATGATAAACCAATGGTTTATGGCCACTGTAAAGCAAGCTGCCTGACAAAAAGGGATTTTGTTTTTTGTACTCCTTTCCAAAAGGAAGGAAGGAAAGCAGCATGGGAAAAATGCAATCAGCACATTACTATATAAAAATAATTACTGAAAAAAAAGGACATATATTTATATTACTGCTGTTTGCAATATATACTGATAAATATAGGAGATAATGCAAATACATTAGTATGATGGAAATGCTGCTGTTTCCTACAATTAACCACAGATTAGTAAGGATAGATACTTGCTTATTGCAAGTATTGAAGATGCCTGTCCACTGTGTTGAACTGTGACCCATTTCTATTAGAAGTACCCCAGAATAATCAGGCTCTACATGCCCAGGGTAATAAATCAGCCACACATACTTGCCCATAGGAGAAAATTCAGGCTGTGATCACACCATTTCAGCTGTCCAGCTAATCATCTATTTATTTATTTGTTTTGCACAGAAGAAGAATGTGTAGTATTTTTTTCTTCTTCCCCTTTCCTTAAACTGAAGCAGAAGAAATATAGTGGCTCACCAGAGCTGAGGAAAGGTACTGAGTTGAGTAATCAGTGAACACTCAACTTGGGGAAGAGATGAATGCAATTTGTATTCCTTGACAGTTTTTGCAGTAGCCCAATTGGTTTGAGGTCCCAGATGGCTTGGAGCAATTAGATGTTACATAAGTCATTTGGAGAGAGAGAGAGAGAGAGAGAGAGAGAGAGAGAGAGAGAGAGAGAGAG
>QLTV01002116.1:423075-436991 GCA_003457575.1 Thermophis baileyi | reverse complement strand
GCCTTTTGGTGTTTTGGAAAATACATTGCCCCCCCTTCTTTCTGGCAGCGCCTTAAAAGCCTGTTGCCTATCACACTCTTGGGCAAAGCGTGTGAGCCATTTCCTTCTTTAAGTGGTCCATGAAAGTACATCTATAGTATGTAGATAATAAAGTTGAAAAAAGGTGAACAACATTTTTACAGAACTATAGATACGTTGAGGCTGGGTGTGACAAGGAATGGCTGGGAGGGGAGGGGCCAGGAGAGGCACCCCTTGACGTGAGTGACATTGAGTTGGCCACGCCCACCCAGTCACATGACCACCAAGCCTCACCCGCTGAGTCACATGACCATCAAGCCACACCCACCATCACATGACCATCAAGCCATGCCCACAAAATAAGCCACGCCCACAGAACAGGTAGTAAAAAAATTAGAACCCACCCCTGTTCTGCACATACACACACATACGCATACGCATACAGATACACATACACATACACATACACATACACAGACACAGACACACACACACACACGTGTGTGTGTGTGTGTGTGTGCATATGTATATCTATATATACACAGAACATTGTCTACATTCAAATTATGTATGCAGGTTATCTGAAATGTTTACTTTTTTTGGAGAAACAGTCATATTTAATTTGCACACTGGCTTGTCCTTTTAGGACTATGTAAGGCTGTTATGGCAAGTCCATGAAGGGCATTTAGAAAATGTATTTCACACAATTAAGATATGCATGTGTGTATGTTATTAATTCTGTCACCAATAGCATGGTGCAAAAATTAATATATACATTCTATACAGGGGATGTCAAACATTTTATAATGTAACTTTCATTTCTTGCTTATATTTTATCATAAATATTTAGTATTTCCCTTACATCTTTTTTGAGCAAACTTAGAATGTGTGGGAGAAGATTATACATGTGTTTGTTCATGTCACAAACATGGAGCTGTTTATTTGTCTAAATTCTAGGCTGGCCACCTCCAAAAAAGAAAGAAAGAAACCCTGTATGTGGGCATGTAGGAACTGAATACAGTATATTATAAACTTATTTAATAAGTTTCAAGTTGAACTACAGCCAATTGTGTAACGTAGAATATAATTCTGTCTCCATATATCCAAAGGGTGAAGTGAGTTTTCTAGGTTACTATGATACTCAAGGCATCTCTGCAAATAAGAGAATTGTCAACAAGACCAAGTCCAACTCTTTCACAACTCTGTGAGCCTAATTTCTCTGGTAGTGACTTGGCATCATATGGACAGACAGAAGAAAAGCAGATATACGTGCTCTATTTATACCTATATATGTTTATGCTGCTCTTTAATTTCAAGGTAGATCTCAGTGTATCAACAGCTTCAAATAAGAGTCATTCTCTGTCTAGACAATAGGGTCAAATTTGCCCAGCATATTGAACTGAGCCCCTAAACAATATGTGGTTCATTTTGAATTGTACCTATCAGAATTTTAGTTCTTTTGAAAGTTCCAAATCATTTTCAATATCATTTTATTTATAACATGTAAAAATAATTCAGGTAGTTCATCATTGCAAAACTGTCCCTATTCAGAAGTAATTACAGCTAATAATCCATAGAAATCCAGCAAAATGACTCTAGTGATAAAGGTGAAACATGGAGAATCTCTAAACTGTAATATTACTATTTGGGGTGAACTTCAGACCTATTCAGAAATAGAAGTAATACCTCTTTCCTGCACATGAAACTTACAGGCTCAATCTCAGTGCCTTTGTTATTTAAAAATTCATAATTAAGACTCCGTGAAAATTTTGACTTGTGTTTTAATAAGAAACTCACACATTTTGGAAATCTGCCCATAAAAAAGAATTTCCAGCATCTAAGTATTAACACCTCATTAGCCTCAGGTGACTTAGATTACAAGGTAAAACAGCATGGAAAAACACCATGAAGATAATTCATACCAATATTTTAGATGATCTCAATGGCTTTTCATCAGAAGCATCAGTCTTGAGAGAATAGAAATATGTTATGCTACAACCTTCTAAAACTGATTATGCAATAGAAGAGCAATAAGATCTCAGTCTTCTAGTATCTCTCCCGAAAGAGGTAATCCATTAGGCAACCAAGTCAGGTCTGACACTTGACTAATATGAGATTAAATAATTTCATTCATCTAAAACTAAGTTCCTGGACCTTCAAGTATCTTGCTGAAAAATGAATAATTTGTTGGAGTTCATCTTTGCATGCACAGGCTTTCTGCACTTACATACCTATTGACCAAGAGGTCAATAGATGTAAAAGGAGAGGAAATCTATACTTTTATCACTTTTGTTTGTCCACTTGATTTACTTTGATTTTTTTTTTTTTTTGCATGACTCTTCATTACTATTTGCTTGGCAGTACGGTATTCCCAGGCTTCCATCATTTCCTTTCTCTCTCATTTCAGTCCTCTTTCTTGTCTCACTACCAGTTGATATTCTCTTCTGATTTATGCTCTCTTCGTAAAGAAGGAAAGCCTGCAGCAGATCCTTAAGTACAGTTAGACTTAAGCAAGTTAGGTTTTTCTATTATCATGCTATTTCTTAAATAAATGTTTACTTCGTTCTGTGAAGCTACCATCCTCAAGAACATACCTCATGATATATTCCTAACTTTAATATTTCTTTCCCACCATTGTTTCTGCTATATAGCAATAGCGCTTAGAATTATATACTGCTCCACAGTAATTTACAGCACTCTCTGGGTGGTTTAAAAATGCTGGCATATTGCCCCCAACAATCTGGATCCTCATTTTACCGAGTTCGGAAGGATGGAAGGCTGAGTCAACCTTCAGCTGGCCAGAATTGAACTCCTGGCTGCGGGCAGAGTTAACCTGCAATACTGCATTCTAACCACTGTGCCACCATGGGTCATACATGTATATTATCCTGCATCATTTAATTTTTCATCTAATTGGTCTTTTCATTCTGGAAGAACTTTTTTTTTAAAGACTCTTGTTTGGCCTTTCTTCAAGACCAGAAATAGGCAATCTGGTACACTCCACACATTTCAAAATAAACCCTCTATTATCTCTTTTGATTAGCTGAGCTGGCTGAAACTTGATGGGAGTTCAAGCAGTCCAGGATATCCAGAGAGTATAAGGTTGCCTTTTATCACCACTACTGCTTGTTGTAAATTACAGGTCATCCAATTTATAATTACATTTCTTCAGGATTTGTATCTGCAAACTATTTCTCATAGTCTAGGATAAGTGTCTCTAGAAAGTGAATGACCGAAATCAAATAGTTTCAGACTACTTCACTGTAAAGTAGTGAATAGCTTTAATTTTTGTTTTGCTATAATTAGAGATGTGTCCAAGGAGAGACAGAGCTATGCATAGTAATCTGATTGGTATTGCTAATAGATATTTCTTTTGTCTCTGCTTCAACTACCATCAAGTGCAATGTCATTTTTATTTTATTTTTTATTTGAGGAAGAGTTAAGTGCAGGAATTAGAGAATTTGTGGTCCACCTGATATTTCTGAGTGTCATTTTTATTTTATTTTTTATTTGAGGAAGAGTTAAGTACAGGAATTAGAAAATTTGTGGTCCACCTCATACTCCTGAGTTCCCATATTCCCATCATAGGACACTTGAGATTTCAACCAGTCTGAATTTTTAAGGAGACTGAATCCAAATGAATACATAAATTGTGATATAATTCTATTTTACTTTGATATATTTTCCATATTTTGCAGCAGGTTGTCTACTCTAAGAAAGCATCAAAATAAATATTAAACTGAGTGTTTTAGGTTAAATTTAATAGAAAAATTATAGCTTAAAGTAAAAGGCACTCTATACATATTTGGTGAAGGAAGATAGACAGTAATGGAATGTTTTATCTCCTTTCTTTATAATGCATTTTAATACAAAATTGGATGAAATACAATTTACTCTTTTGACACAAACCAGAAAAAGTAATCATGCTATGCCCTAGCTTGGGTCCAATACTTTGAATTCAGATAACTGCATACATGCTAATACATATGGATAAATAAAGTCATTTATGAAATACATTGCTATTTATGTTTTATGATCTAAATATTAGAAGTAAATTAGTCAAGATTCTATTTGAATTTGACATCAGAAACTTCAAAGATGGAACGATTCAAATTTCAAAGAATCATAGAAATGTGAAGTTCAACCTAAGTATAAATAATTCACAAAACTTATTCAATTCACAAGATGTGGCTATTTAGCCAACATCAGTGAAGGACAACCTGTAATCTCCATTGGTAGACTGTTGCACTATTGTATAAGTCTTATACAAGGTTTTTCCTTATATTTAAACAAATCTAAACTGTTGCAGCTTAGTTCTAGTCCTATGTGGGGAAAATGAATGCCTATGAAATTTCTTACCATTTTCCATATGACATTCTTTTATGGAATTGAATGTTGAAATTTTTCAAGGTGCAGAAGAATCACAACTTTCTCATAGGCTATAAAGGGAAGTATGAACACATTTTGGACATAATGAGACAAAAATAGGAGGGGACATTAAGATGAATTTACTCTGCAAAGATTTATGTGGACATTTTCAAGGAACTGATTGCGACAGATTTTTGACTGTTTCCCCAGTATCTTTGATAAGGATAAGATAGGAAAGTTAAGGAGAGGATAGCATAGCATAGCATCCTCAAAATTGCGCACCAAAAGGTGCAAAAGAGCCAATGCAGAAAATAAGCAATTGAATTTAAAGATAAAAAAATTCAAAATCTGTAAAATGTGATTGATCACATTTTAAAATCTCCCCAAAGAGGTCCAGATCATGATCTTTTTTAATTGCTTGATAGGCTTTGTGTTATTAGTCAATAATGAGTGTTTGGAATCATTTTCCATATTAATATTCTAGTAGAAATAGAACTACTATTATACTGTCTTATAATTCCCATTTTTTTAAATTGACATAGAAGTTCATAAAATGGAAACTATTTTTGTGAGGCCTAGTTATTTCTCTCTCTGGGGCTTTTCGCAAATGGGAGTCCAAAATATATTAATCTCCATTGTTGCACTGATCAGTTGCACTGATCTTGTTTACGCAGGCTTAAACTATGCCCTATTTTAGCCCAATGGACTTCTTTATTTCAATAGTCCTTTTAATCTGAGAGCTCTTGTAAAGCAAGTATTCTAAAATAAATTGTGATGCCTTTGTGATTCAGATTTCAATGAATCATAAATTACTTTCGAAAGCAAAGAGTATTTCTTTTATACTTATTTGTGAAGTGTTTCTGAATCACCTTTCTACCAGAAAGGGCCTCTGAGGTAACTTACAGTTTAAATTCTTATAATGGTTTTAAAAAGCTCAAAAGCACACACAAGACTCTAAAACATAAAATAAGATAAAATTGCTGATTAAAAAATAAGCTCAACCTCTCCACATATTTCCCTCTTTTTGAGCTAAGTTTGTTGTTTTTAAAATCTTCAATAGCAGTAACATTATTCAAACAAGCGGTCACAATTATAATGGATGTCCAGCTAACCGAAGAAAATAAAAGGGAATACATAAAGGAATATATTGATTACATTGGCACAATATGAAATTTATTTTTCTTTGGAAGCCTATTGTAAAAAAATTCTGTAATACCTATCAGTTTCATTTTTGTGAAAGTAGTATACCGTACGTGCAAAATTGTGTCCATCTTAAAACAATAAAAAAAATTGTCACAAGTCCTGAAATACAGGGAGTCTTTAACTTACGACCATAATTGAGCCCAAAATTTCCATTGCTAAGCAAGACAGTTGTTGGGTGAGTTTTTCCCCATTTTATGACCTTTCTTGACAAGTTGTTAATTGAATCGCTGCAGTTAATTTAGTAACACGGTGTTAAGTGAATCTGGCTTCCCCTTTGACTTTGCTTGTCAGAAGGTTGCAAAAGGTGATCATATGACCCCAGGACATTCCAACCGTCATAAATATGAGTCAGTTGCCAAGTGTCTGAATTTTCATCACATGATCATGGAGATGCTGCAACGGTTGTAAGTGTGTAAAACAGCCATGAGTCACTTTTTTCAGTGTGGTTGTAACTTTGAATGGTCACTAAATGAACTGTTGTAAGTCAAGGTCTACCAATATTACACCTTGGAAAATAACCCATCATTACAGACTTTCTAATAACACAATAAATGTAGATAACTGAAGCCATATGGAGATCAGAAATATGTGTTGTTTTTTCAAGAGCTACAAAATCTCTGCTTAGTCACTGATTAAATTAATCCTGACAGAATGGCACTATTTTTTAATATCTTCATTTTAAATGTAGATTTTGACTTTGACGCTCACTTGAGATGGATAGTAATTAATTTACATGCTGGATTAATTTTGCTCAGAGTACTAGAGAAGTAAAGAAGAGAGTAATGCTGAGAGGAAGGCAATGTGGAGTAGACAAGATAATGAAGTATAGAGATATTTCAAAGACAACAAAGTTGAAAATAATTGAAAGTAATGCTTTTTCTAAAGACTGAGGGTTTTTTTTTTTTTTTGGCTGGACTTTGAGAATAAATAAGAGGAAGAAGATAGATAACGCTGTGAATTTGGAGAGTAACTATGGAATGCAAGAAGTTGCTTGCTCTTGGTTGAAATAAGAATCTGCCACAAAGAAGTGGGGGTCAACTTATTTTCTAAAGCACTAGAAGACAAGACAAGAAACAATGGATGGAAACTAATCAAGGAGAGAAGCAATCTGGAATTAAGGAGAAACTTCCTAACAGTGAGAACAATTAACCAGTGGAACAACTTGCCTTCAGAAGTTGTGGGTGCTTCATCACTGGAGGTTTTTAAGAAGAGACTGAACAGCCACTTGTCTCAAAACGTATAGGGTCTATTCTGTTCTGTTCTGTTTCATTCCGTTCCGTTCCGTTCCGTTCCGTTCCATTCCATTCCGTTCCGTTCCATTCCGTTCCATTCCATTCCATTATCAATTGCTAGGTTCAAGTGATGATAATAATTTGTGTTTTCAAGTCAGTGTTGATTCCTGGACAAGTCCCTGCAATTGGAAAGATTTCAGATGGCTTGTCATTGCCTGGGGCTGAGGGGGAGTGACTGGCCCAAGGTCACCTAAATGTCTTCGTACCTAAAGCAGGACTAGAATCCATGGACTCCTAGTTTCTAGCCTGAACCACTGCACTAAACTAACTCTATTATTATTTAGCAAGTTGAAATTCACATATTTTTGATATATGATGGGGGGAACATGATTGACTGGGAAAAAGCTTTGCTTGGCAAAGATAAGGGAAGCAAAATGCACAAGGAGAACTGAAAAGATGGATGGATTGGATAGTATCATTGGAAGGATAGTGGAAGAGGTACACCTTGTTTCCAAGGACAGGATGAAATGATGGATAATTGTGCACACAATTGCCAGAGGCAGGATCCAATCTGATCACATCTATTTTTAGAAATTGGTTTCTAGGAATTTCCCTGGTTTTTTTCTTGCATTAATTTTGCAATCATTAAATGCTCTAGCATTCTTGTTTAAAAGTCTTAAACTTCTTCCACCCCAATGTGTATCTTTTATCATTTGTATTTTATTTCTTTGTAGATAAACGGGAAATTAAAATTAACTGCGTAAGTAATAAGCATAGGTGCACATTTTCCTCTATAGGATAGTTATTATTTTATCTATACATCTTCATAGAGGTAGATATCTATGGAACAAGTGTGTCAAATGAGAAAATTGAATCCATTGATGTAAATAAACATCAAATAAAAATGATCTACGAATGGATTCTCTGCTCTTAATTCAATGCAAGTCATTTGAAATCTGTTTTTAACTTGCAGGACAATTGTTGGCACAATCCATTTAGGGTAAAGCAGTTTTTAATTGACTTGATATGACCACGATATTTTAGTTGTTCTAAGGTAGTTCTAAACCTATCTAGTCAAAAGTAGTACTTGATACTTGGAACCTACATATTAAGGCTATTTGATATAGGATGGGTGTGCACTATGAAACGAAAAAGAAAAAAGAAAAAAAATACATCCACTACAAAATTACTGACATGATACTTTTAACACCAATTTACAACTAATTGAGGTCAAGCTTCGAATGACAGGAAGGAGCACAAACTTATTCAAGTGGAATTCAGTTGGGAGTCAAATACTTAAATATTTTAAACTCAAGCAGTTAGCCATGTATGCTTCAAGAGGCAGGGTTGTGCAATTTAGAATTAAGTTTCTACTGAGAAGCAAATCTTTACTGGGTTAGAGGAAGAAATAGAAAAAAAAAATAGCCTTCCTGAATCAGCAGCACAGCAGCACAGACAAGGGATGATGGAAACTCATCGTGCTGATGATAGGGCTCAGAGCTGTTCATAGCTAAGCACAAGCACAATGCTGGGATAAAAGGTTCAGGGGCCCTTTAGCTAGATGGCCTAGGTAGATAAGAGAGCGGAACAGCAAGAAAGTGAGCACTTTTTAAGAGGCAATGAATCATATCTTGCATCAGACATTTTAGCAGCTCCTGGGTTTCTCAGGAGATGCTGACCTTTTCTTGATCACATGCTTGGAACCTCCTTTTACTTGAAAATTTATGAAGATAATTTCATAATAGAACCACCATCTCAGTTTATTTACCAAGAGAGATCACATCTTTCTGGCTATGGCCTGAGATATAAAGGATCCTTCTCAGTAGAATTCTGCTTGGTGGAATAGGTTTGAGATTAGTTTTATATATATATAATATCACAGGCCAATATATAATGAGTTCAAGCTTCAGTACTCTCTCTCTCTCTCTCTCTCTCTCTCTCTCTCTCTCTCTCTCTCTCTCTCTCTCTCTCTCTCACACACACACACACACACACACACACACACACACACACACACACACACACACACACCCTTCCTGATGCCTATATGGAGTTTGCAGAGAGCCCAGAGAGAGAAGTATCTGCCGCTACCTAGGATTGAATTCACAGTCTCTTTATAAGCCAGCTGAGTTTCCTTGGGTAGACATTCTCTCTGAGCACAACCCACCTCACAGGACTGTTGTGGTGGGGAAAATAAGAGGAGGAAGGTGTGTTAGATATGTTTGTCCAGTTGAGTTATTGGTAAAAAAATAAGGGTGGAAGATAGATAGATAGATAGATAGATAGATAGATAGATAGATAGATAGATGGATGGATGGATGGAAGACAGACAGTCATTCTGGATGGATGGATGGATGGATGGGTGGATGGATGGATGGATGATAGAGACAGACAGACCGAGTAGATAGATAGATAGATAGATAGATAGATAGATAGATAGATAGATAGATAGATGGATGGATGGATGGATGGATGGATGGATGGATGGATGGATGGATGGATGGATGGATGGATGGATGGATGGATGGATGGATAGTTAGATGATAGATAGATGATAGATAGATGATGATGATAGATAGATAGATAGATAGATAGATAGATAGATAGATAATAGACAGACAGACAGACAGACAGACAGTCATTCAGTTAGTCAGTCAGTCAATCAGTCAGTCAGTCAGTCAGTCAGTCAGTCAGACAATGCACTACATGAATATCCTCATATGTTGGATTTTTTTTCATTGGAAAGACCCTGGACATTTCTATAGCACCAGCATGGCACAAGTGATGTGTGTAATTCACATAATTCATATGAGTTGCATGTTAACATCATAATACAAGCATGATGTGCATACATCATCTATGGGAATATCTTAAACTAAGATGCACCTGATAGGTGCTGCACACAAACCCACAACGTTCTGTATTCAAAAACTTCAGAGTTACAAAATGTAAGAGCAAAAAAATAAAAAAAATAAAATCAGAAACATTTCATCTGAATGAAATATGATTCTCCCCCCCCCCCCCAGTTTCTTAAATACTACAGTAAGTATTTGGATATCTGGGATTAAACTTATATGCTTCCAAAAGGAGCGTTCCTCCCTGCTACATCATTTCCCAATTTATAAGACTGAAGAAAATAATGCCAAAAGCAAATTCATCTGAGAACTCATACCTAAATATGCTTCCTGAGAAATTGGATACATTAGATAAGAGTGACCATAAATACAGCTAAAAAGGAGAAAAACTCGGCAACTCAAAAACTCATTTTTCAACAAACGTTAACCGAAGTATATGCAATACTTCAGCCTCCCTTATTTCTTCTGGAAAGACCCTGAGGTCTAAAGAATTATTACATTCCTTGATAAGTTAAAGGGCAGCCTTGGATCTGTAGTGTTCTAAATAACAGTTTGTCTCCTATTCCCATTTTATTCTTCTTTTGTTAAAAGAAATCTGTGTTTCTTGTACTAAGGCAAAAATCAGTGTTGAAATAACTGATTGAAGAAATATATAAAATAATAAAAATCAGTTGAAAATGATACCATGGGTGATGCCATAGAGAAGCAGCTTTACCAGTAAATCATGTACTGTGCAGTTCTGATAAGTTAGACGTTTGACAATTAGAGTTACAACTGATCAGTATAAACAACAATCAGAACAACTCTTGAGTTTTGACTGAGATATTATTGCTATGGAGCTGTAGAGCAACATAATTCATACCACCTAACATTTAAATGTGCTTTGATTTCATTTATAATATATAAGTTTATGCAGAATATTGAACTCCTGTTAAAGTTACACAACCAAACGTTGTTCATTAAATAAGAAGAAGCATTCAAAAAAATCATTCCAGTTTGATTTTTATGGAGAGATAATGTTTGCATTAATTGCATCTTCTGCTTTAAGCTTTAATCTGTCACGCTGTCTTTGTATTCTTGGTTTCTTTCTTTTATTTTTTCAATATTCTTTTTGCAAATTATCTGAACATTCAAAGGTGTGAATTACTTTCTCAAAACAGAATTGTCAACAGGTTTTTCCTGTTTGTGACAAGCAGTTTTATTATAAATTAATTGGAAATAGCAATGGGATGTTTTTGAAAACCTAAATACAAAAATCGGCCCTGTTTTTTGCATGTTTTATATTGAAAATAAACAAGTTGCTTTAAGTGGAGTCAAAGTGATGTGCCAATGACAAGAAAGGAAATGCTCTGCTTAGCCAACTGAGGAAAAAAAATTACAATTATCAAGGATTTCTTAGAAAAACAAGCTGTCACATGACTGAATTTGAGTCTTAGCCATTTCCACTGTCTGTTTTATGTTCTTGTTAAAGATTAATGCATCATTCTAATATCAGAGGAAAAAGTTCATAGATTTTGAAGTCTGAGTAAAGTTTCAGTCTTAGTGACTACTATTGTAAGGATTCAGTAGTTCAGTTAGATGATTTGACTTTAACAAAGACATGCTGTACAGTCCTTTTAATAACAGACGCAAACAGAATATTTCTCCTTTTTTACGGTAATGTTATTAAAATTACAATGAAAAAGATAAAAACTAATAAAAACTAAAAAAAGAAAATAATAAAAAGAGAACTAGATGGTGCAGAAAAGAGAAAAATAGAAAAGAAAGAAAAAAAATAAGAACACAGTAAAGAAAAGATTCTGTCTACAAGGTGCATGCAAATAAAGAACAGAACTTTGGATGGATTGTTCTTGGGTTAGGCCTGACATCAATCCTCTTCTCAGATTCCTAATCCCAAAAACAGGAAGAAAAATTCAAGCACAGCCGCAGATCCTCAAGAAACACCAATAAGGCCACAGCCTTCTAGCAGCAGCCTTACTGGAGCACCAGGAGCAAATGGATGCACAGATCGATAATTTATAAGCCACAAGGAGGTAGTTTTACATCAAGTCCAGCAGCCTGCAGACATACTGGTGGCAGTGTTGCAGCCAGTGCTTGTACATTCCCTTGCCAACTTGCTGAAGGAGATGTGAACTAATTAAGAATCTCCCTTATTTGGTGCAGCCTCTTCCTGGACAGAAGACCCACTGAGTTCCCAACTGACCACACCAGGACAACCTTTTTATTAAGCTAGTGGAAGAGATTGGCACAAAATGGGCCCTTCCAATGACAGAAGCCAATGATCTGATAACTAAATAACTATGAGAGCTTCCTTGGGACATTTAGAGATTCAGAAACCCAAACAGTAAAATTGTTCATTGTGGATTTCCAGTTGTTAGCTGAAGATGGCAGATGGAATGAGATGGCTTTTATTCATCAGTTCGAGATGAGCTGGTAAGGCAAGGAGTCCCAATCACATTGGATGAGCTGTAACAGTGATGCATTGTAACTAATTATCTCCAGAGTTGGGAAGATGCCAAGACAGGAGATTCTCAGCCTTTGACTTTGGACATTGAGTTCCCAAGAGAGAGTAGGGTGGTGGATTTTTTTTCAATCCTACAGCTGTCTTGTAGGACAAGTCACCTGACTTGGAGGAGTTATCAGATATGGACAAAGACACCACACCTACACTTTCATCTGATTGCCCAGTTCCCTGAGAACTTGGAGGAAGAGAACGTTGAAAAAGACAATGATGTGATGGAATATGTTTATGGAGGGGGAGGTGATATGATGGACTACAGTAATGCAGCAGTTTCCCAGGAAAGAAGGAGCACATTCCAAAGAGGAGGCCAACACAAGAGATAGCACAGTCTGGAGCTGGATTGTGGGAAGAGGAAGAGATTTAGGATAGCCAGTCCCTAGAATCTCCCAGGATGCATCTGTTAGGTTAGGGCAATATAGCTTCCATATCATAAGATTCTGTCTATACAGTGTATATAAATAAAGAACTGAACTTTGGCTGGATTATTTTACATTTTGTTATTCTTTGGCTAGCCTGACATCACATTCTCTTAAAATTAAACTAATGACCTCTTCTTCCCATATCCCATTTATTATCTATAAACAAACCCTTAAAACCTCATCACTGTTTATTCCAAAATATTTTTTTTAATCTGTAAATTTGTATTTAATTTTCTTTTGCTAAAGATTGAAGGAATCTCACATGATGCTGTAAAACTTGTAAATTCAAATGTTCCTAATGCTAAAAAAATGTTTAACAAGCAATATCCAAAAGTGATTACAAAAGGAAGTATGTACAAACCCAGTGTCCTTTTTTAAGGTGCTGACTATGGTTTCAGCAAGAAGGCTATTCTCTCATCAATAAGCCTGCTGAGACCATTATTCATATTTGCACATTGCTTAGCATTGATTGCAAAGTCAATATTTAACATTGCAAAGAGACTACATGTTCAGTTGTCCTAGGAGAACAGGCGTATACAAGAACATTTTCAGTCAAGTTTGTAAGTAGTTTCCTAATTCCTGGTGGAAAGCTTTAGTGCCTTTTTAATCTACTATTTTAATTTTATTAACATTTTTTTTCCTATAATGGAATTCCTTACATTAGACCAATACTATTGGAAACAGTATTCATATTTTCTGGAAAAGAGTGCAGAAAAAAGTAACAAAGATGATTAGGAGGCTGGAGGCTAAAACATATGAAGAATGGTTGCAGGCAGGGGTGGGTTCTAAATTTTTTACTACCGGTTCTGTGGGCGTGGCTTATTTTGTGGGTGTGGCTTGATGGTCATGTGATGGTGGGTGTGGCTTCGTGGTCTTGTGACTCGGCGGGCGAGGCTTGGTGGTCATGTGACTGGGTGGGCATGGCCAACTCAATGTCACTCACGTCAAGGGGTGCCTCGCCTGGCCCTTCCCCTTCCAGCCATTCCTTGTCACACCCAGCCTCAACGTATCTATAGTTCTGTAAAAATGTTGTCCACCTTTTTTCAATTTTATTATCTACATACTATAGATGTACTTTTATGGACCACTGAAAGGAGGAAATGGCTCACATGCTTTGCCCAAGAGTGTGATAGGCAACAGGCTTTTAAGAGGCTGCCACAAAGAAGGGGGGGGCAATGTATTTTCCAAAGAAGCAGAAGGCAAAACAAGAAGCAATGGATGGCAACTTCCCCTCCCACCCCCCCAGCTTTTAAATATCACCCTTATTTAGAGTCGGGGATGCCTGCTCAGGTACCTGCTG
>QLTV01002116.1:402481-414138 GCA_003457575.1 Thermophis baileyi | reverse complement strand
TTGTGTGTGCGTATTATTGGTGGCTCGTCGCTGGGGCAGAACAACCAGCATTCCAGGTATCTGGCTAATTGAGCCACATCATGGTGTTTTTAGGAACATGGCCATGTCCATAGGCAACCACACTGCAACCAAGCTCTCAAAATTGGGGGTGTAAAGAAGAGAAGAAGAAAAAAAAAGATGACAACAAGCAGAGGAGGAAACAAAAAGCAACATCTACAATGTACAGCTATTACAGGCAAGCAAGAGTCAATTACCAGAACCAGAAGCTACAGTGAGCAGGTTGACCTCAATCATGCAAGTCTGGAAGTGTATCTCTTCCCACATCCATTTTACAGCCCAAGAAACTAAGTTCTCCTGATGCAGGCTCGTCTGCCTTTAATCTGATTGTTCCCCTGGTTGCGTCTCTTTGCTGTCCCAAGGTCAACCCCACATACTATTACAGAGACAAATGTTGTCCGCCATTTTACAAACGTTAAGACTTTTATTTGTTATAAGGACTAACCATTAAAGATTTATTTACGTGGCTACATAAACTTGCAAAACCTAGGATATTGGAGTCAACTCAGGGCAACAGCCATTTATTACTAGGAAAAATGTGCACTACAATAAAGCATTTTGTACAGTTATCTTCTATGCTGTGGTGTGTCCAGTCTTTGGAAAACAATGAATCCTCACATATCCTTTCATCCTTTTACCATAGTGAGTCTCATTGATCTAGCTGAGGACACTTTACTGAGCTTATAAATAATAAATCTTTGGGAGTGTGTAATTCATGGAGAAGGATTGCTAGCAACAACTTTCTTAGATGCAAACTCAGTATGTGTATCCAAACTTTCATTTAGGCTGGAATCGGGCACAGAACTGTTTCCTATAAAATCATGCACATAGGATGGTACAGACTGGCATCAGTCAATACATAATCAAGTAATTTACTTAAAGTAGCAGAGAAATGCAAAGCATCACTGCCAATATCTGTCAGCTTTGGGATTGTTTATGTTGTGTTCTGTATTTTACACTTTTATTCTATACTTACCTTCCTGATACCCTACCACTCACAATGCTTTGTGCTTCCAAAGATGTTTTATCCTTTCTTGATTTTTTTAAAGACCACTGTGGTTTGTTTGTTAGTTCCATTGAAATTTTTATCTCCCAAAATACTTTATTCAGTTCTTCTTCGGGGTCATAATACTGTTAAATAAAATTCCAAATAAACAGAGCTACAGTATGTGGTGCTGTGGTCTTATTGCAGTTATAGCCCTTACAATATCTATTTGCTTCAGATAGTCTGTCTGTCTGTCTGTCTGTCTGTCTGTCTGTCTGTCTGTCTGTCTGTCTTTTATATCTGAACATTCTGTCACTGAAGCAGCAGATTCTGGGGGAAAGTACAGATATTTCTTGTCAGAGGTTTGAACTGATCTGTTGAAGAAAGCTTTTGAAATTAGACCAGAGAACTAATTTGTTCTGGAACAACTTCTTGCTCATTCTTGTTCCCTATTTCCAACTAGATTCTGTAACTGTGTTTCGGAGCGATCCTTTATAAAACTGTCTGGGAACTGTTTATTAATTCATTGGATTTGATTATAGCTTAACCTTCCAGGACTTTAACAAAGCAATGCAAGCAGCATAAACTCTCCTAGTTAAATATAAACAATATATCAACAAATAAGTAAAAATACCACAAGGAAACCTAAACCCAACAGCATAACAAAGGATCCAGAGAGCATCCACTCTATCCATAAAAGCGCCTTCAAAAAGTTCATATTCAGCATCATTTGAATGAATAAATAGGACCAGCTTGAACTTAACCAGGAAGTTGTTCCAAAGAGCTGGCTGGTCCACAATCATTTGAGCACTTATCAATAGGTATTTCACCTGGAAAATCATTTTACTTGCTTAGTTTAAAGATTTGGGGTGGTTGGGGGGGAAGAACGGGAGTCCATAAATTGAACACAATTATGAATATAGCACATGCAACTGTAGTAACTTTACCTAAGCCTCTGATAGATTTTTATTATGTTTGTTCTAATAAGAGGTATTAAAAATGGGAATAGCAGTGTGTCTGGAAAAAGCCAATTTCTTGAGTGAATGATCACTTTTTCAAAACTTTTAATAGCTACTTGAAATGTTTAGCACCACACAAGAACTAGGATAAAGTACATTTGCTTTTAGACCTCATTTATTAACCTTTTTCTTGAGCAGACCACCTGGGTATGAGAATATAAGCCACTATCAGAATAAATAAATAAATAAATAAATAAATAAATAAATTATGTTTGTTCTAATAAGAGGTATTAAAAATGGGAATAGCAGTGTGTCTGGAAAAAGCCAATTTCTTGAGTGAATGATCACTTTTTCAAAACTTTTAATAGCTACTTGAAATGTTTAGCACCACACAAGAACTAGGATAAAGTACATTTGCTTTTAGACCTCATTTATTAACCTTTTTCTTGAGCAGACCACCTGGGTATGAGAATATAAGCCACTATCAGAATAAATAAATAAATAAATAAATAAATAAATAAATAAATAAATAAATAAATAAATAAATAAATAAATAAATAAATAAATAAATAAATAAATAAATAAATAAATAAATAAATCATGGCTCCTAATAAATGAAATTCATTTGAATCATAGGGCATTGCTGTGTACTCAGTAAATGCTTCAAAATTAAACTGATAAATGTAACATTTTATATCATCTCATATCCCAGAGATTTAATTAAAAGTTAAATGTGAGCTTCATAGTATGAGTCAAAGCGAAAGAGCAGCCACCAAAATTGACTTTGCGACAGAAATGAATGTGTGCTCTACAGACTTACATTGGTTCTATGAATCTGATCATAACAGAAATGGAAGTCATATGAATTAATGGTTAGAGACACTTTCCTGCTTCTCAGCACTACTGTATCTTTCAGTGTCAGTTCTATTCCTCCCTTCTTAATCCACCAACTGAAAAAAAAGATGCTATAAAATGGGGGGAGGGGGGGAAATACACTTCAATTTTCTGTAGATTTTCTCAGCATCCTGGAGTACTTGAATAATAGGCTTCTCCTGGTACTTTTTTCTCAGATGACCACCATGTGGGAAAAAAAGTATGTAATAAATCCTAGCAAAGTGCTTTCTGAATATATATTTAGAAAGGCATCACGTTTAAAGGCTCTGATAGGGGAATGGAGAAGTGCTGACTCATTTCAGGTTTTATCCTCTAATATTCACATGCTCACACAGAATGCTGAACCAACTGAGACTTAAATCATACTCATGGAATTATTATTCAATAGATCCCATTAAAAAAGAAGAAGAAACAGACTATACCAGTCTGTTTATAGTGCAGAAGATTGGATATAGTACAGAATATTGGATTTCTATCATGGAGATTTGGACTCACATAAAGCTTCTGAGCCAATCATATTTTCCTGTTTATAATCCAAAACTGTTTGGAAGATTCATTTTGTATAAATCAAACAAGCAATAAAATTGTAAGGTAGGAAGCAAGCTCTCTCTTTTTGTGACACTCCGACAAATATTTTACTACTTTACACATTGTATTTTATGTACTTATTAATATTAAATAAGTTATATTCCACATTTTCTCCAGGAGGTCAACTCAGTTTACTTTGAGATCTCCATTTTATTTTCACAACCATCGTCCCATCAAACCTCTGGGGGCAGAGGTTTACAAAGAGTGTTATTGGTTCAGTTTATTTTCGAGAAAGTAAGTTTAATATACAGAATTTGGGAAATCAAATTAATAGCAATAGCACTTAGACTTATATACCGCTTCATAGTGCTTTACAGCCCTCTCTAAGTGGTTTACAGAGTCAGCAAATTGCCCCCAACAATCTGGGTCCTCATTTTACCCACCTCGGAAGGATGGAAGGCTGAGTCAAGCCATTCAGGCATTGGATAGAGTGAGCTGGAGTTTCTGATGGTCTTTTTCCTGAAGGGCTAAGATACTGTACAGATAATCCTCAACCTATGACCCTAATGGAACCTGCCCATTGCGGTCACAAATGGCGACAATCATTAAGTGAGACAGTCTCCTTAATGACCCCTACCCTGTGCTCTCCTTGATGCCACCGTTAAACAAACACACAGGTGGTTAAGTGAACATGGGATCGCTCATGGGTAGGAGAGACCCTGGGAGACCCTCCACTCAGCTGTATCCAGAAAGAAGACAAAAAGGTTTGCAAAGCCAAAAACAAGCCAGCAGAAGGAAGAACTCAGATAGATCAGGACCCAGCACCACATTCCAATGCTGGAAAGGCTTCCAAACAAGCCTCCAGGCTTGACCAATGAAGCCAAGTTTGTGGGCTGGCCCTCTGCCCCAATCAGATGGCTACCGGGACTGCAAATCTCTGCTGGCTCTTGCTAGCATTGGGGAAGTCAGATGCCTGCATACAAAGGTGGCAGCTGGAGGAAAAGTTTCCAAAAAGCTTTCCCTTGCTTAATCCCCTCCTTGACCCAGAAAGCCACATTTCTTCAATAAAGAAAACAATAACAACAAGAGCAACAACAAAGCTGGAGGGCACAGACTTGTTGGGCTCCCCCCCCAAAAAAATAGATGCCTCCAAAGGGTTTAAAGGTCAAAAACAGTGCTTTGGTCTCAGAAACTTTCTGAACAATGGCATGCACACACAAGCCTACACACACATTGCTTTAGGACTCAGTTCTGCACTCACTGATGTTTTCAAATAATCTTTAAAGGGAACCCCCTTAATTTAGTAATCCAGTTGGACATTAATAGACTATATCAGTAGAAGATAGTTAGCAAAGGTATCAGTTAACTGCAAATCAAGTCAGACTGCAGCTGGTATTCCAGACTAAAGTATTAAAAAAAATATCCATCCCCATTATTCCCATTTGAGCCATGTCAGATTGTGATGAGTCTGCATCGCACTTTAGAGGCACAGAGACCCATTTAACACCAGTTATAAGTCTCTGGAGTGACTAATTTTCTTATACACAACATTTATGTTTTGTGTGGATTACCATTCAGCTTCCAAACATTGGTTTAAAAGCTCTACAAACGTTTCTGAGATCCATGCATGGTAGTGGGTTAGAATTTTATCCCCATTTTATTTTCTGTTTGTAAATAGTTCTCTCATATTTCATATTTCAAATAAAGTTGACAGCATCTTTTTGAAAACCAACTCTACCATGCTTAATCTTTCAGTGCCTGTTCTTCAGAATCTATTTTCTATCTTAAGCAATGGAATTCATGGATTTGGATGATAGAAACCCAAATCAAACCCAGAAGATTATTTCCCACAATCATCACTGCATTCTATAGAGGCCACTAAGGTAAATAGCATAGCTACTCATGGCCTATATTTTTTTTATTAAAAATGTATAAAGTTTTCCAATCTGTGATCTCAAAACGTTATCTGAAATGGGCAGAGTGGAACAATTCTAGCCTATTTTATTAAGGCAACATTCAAATTCATTTTTGAACATTTACTTTTAAAATCAACATCCATTTAAGAATATGTACATTCCCTAATAAACAAAACCACTTGGGCAATGGAATGTTAATATGAAATATATATGATTTTGAACTCAATGTTTTCTTATAGGTTTTTTAGATGCATTTGCCTGATGTCCTTTTCTAAGTAAATTTCTCTGAAGAATACTTAAAAAATTATAATCAGTGTTTAATTATTTATGTTTTTTTAAAAAAATATTAAGAATCTATAAACATCTTTAGACAATTTTAAGTGGTGTGAAAAAAGCAACAGTCATAGACAATGCAATAGCAACACAGTAATAATGTACTTTTGCCAATATTAGTCAGCCTAACTATATCTAATACATACTTTTTAAAGTGACAAATTCATATGTACTTCACATATATATATACTGAACAAAAACTGTATTTGTGAATGTTACAAAACAGACCTCAGAGACAAGTCTAAGGAAGGTGTGCAATGGAAGATTGGTCATTAAAAATTACAGGATAAACAAATGCACTGAAAAGTGACCCAGTCATCATACAAAGCACACCTATATATATATATATACAGTCCAGTGGTGGGATTCAGCCGGTTTGCACTGGTTCGGCCGAACTGGTTGTTAACTTTTTGTGCAGTTCGGCGAATCGGCTGATCCCACCACTGGCTGGCCCCGCCCCTGCCCTCCCAGTCACTCCTCACCTGGCCTGAGTAGGTAAGGGTGACGGCGAGGGAAGGAGACTCGCTCTGGGTGGGGCTGGAAATCTCTGCCGTAGAGGGTGGTGCAAGGAGTGGTGCAAGGAGTAGCACAGCCCTCACTGGTCGGAGCAAGGTAATAGCACTGTTGCAGCAAGGTGGGGTGGTGCAGGTGGCCGAAGTGGTGGTGGCGATGGCTGGAGCCTTAGTACAGGAGCGAAGTGCCCCTGTACTTGCCTTTGCACAGCAACAGCATTCCGCCTTCGTCGCGGTACATTTGCGCTCAAGGCAGCCCTCGCCTCCTGCCACTTTGGGCTCTAGCTGTAAGCTGCATCTGGGAAGCATTGCGGCAGAGAGAAGTGGCTGGGTCTGATTCTCTGGCACCTCATCTCTTGCTGCATCTTGCTGCCCGACAGTCAGGTTTTTAAAAAGATTTTTGCAGCAGGAAACGGCGGGTGGCTACTTCTGGCCTTTCTTCATGCAGCTGGGCATGCCTCGGGGAGACGCTTGCTTCCTTGAGACACTGGCCTGATGCATTCGCCGCCATGGCTGCCTCATGGCCTGCCCGTTGACCTGACCCATGCCGCTACTGTCATTGCTCTTGCCACCTCATGGCTGAAGTGGCCTGCCCACTGCTCTTGCAGCACCTTGCACAGCACAGTGAAATTTGCTTCATAATGAGGGAGACGGGGTCCCCTCCTCCTCCTGGAAGCCATTATGACGTGGAGCCACAATGCAACCCTGCCCCACTTGCCCCTGGCAACAGCAGTGGCATCAGCCATGGCCTGGTCCGATCAGCAGGCAGGCCATGAGGCTGCAGCGGCGAACATGGCAGGCCAGTGTCTTGGGGCAGAGAGCAGGTCGCATGTGTCCCTGAGTGACCGAGGCAGCGGCAGCAGCAGCAGGACGCATTGGAACAGTGCCAGCCAGCCGTTCATCAGCGGCCCGTTCCCTTGGCAATGGGGCTTCCAGTGGTGGAGCATCATAGCTGCCCATCAGCTGTTCACCCTTGCAGCCGCCCACGCATCCACATGACTCCAGTCATGCAGCCCAGGACTCTGCCGGCCACGCTGCTGCAACTGGATGTCAGCCACAGACGAGCGGATGCTGGGTGGCCAGCAAACATGATAGCCGGCATGGCCTCGGACTATAAAGAGCGCTGGGAGGTGAGAGCTCCCAGCGCTGACTTTGCACGAATCAATCAGCAGTTGTGATGCCAACAATAACAATAATGAGGAAAGGTTCTACATCATCCCAGTGATGGCTTGGTGAAACACAGTAAGTCACAACTGCACAAAGGACAATTAACAATTGCTCCACATTAGAAGCTCCATGGTTTGATTCAGATAGCTTCCAAATCTTTTCAGTTCCAATTGTACAAATGCTTGACTTGAGTCATGGCTGAATTCTTTGGCCATTCCTATTATAGAACACATAAATTGGTAACATATGTATCAAAATAAATGCTATTCTATATGCTAGGAATTTAGAGATTTTTCAGTGCATTTCTGTTGTTCTCAGAAAGCAGCCTCACTGAAGAAAATGGCACTTAATCTTTGGTATAAATTGCAACTTTAATTACCCTTAACGTGGTTTAAAAGTGCAGACAAATACCATTCCTAATTGCAAAAGAAGTATATAATATACAATCAATTTAAGATTCTTTTTTCTCATTGTACATGTGAAAATTGTTTTTGCACACAGGCATAAAACATTTAAGCATGTAAAAGCATGCCTATAGCTTCAGCATTGTGAGAATAGCATTTTGGTCGGTTTATCAAAGTTCCATTTTTAATTCATAACTCTAGATGAATAAATCACTTTTTTCAAAGAGAGAAAAATTGGAGAGATCCTGAAAAAGTATCTGTCTAATGAGAAATGAGTCTGTTTCCAAAAGAATCATATGAACAATTTATGAAAATTGAAACTTGTGCTTGGGTGCTCTAGAAAGAAATAAATCATCCGAATTCCATCTGGAGGACACGTAAAGACTTTTGTCTTCTCAATAACCATAAGATCTGCAAAGCCAATATCTATATCAGGATAGAAAGTTTATGAGAGTCATAAGTTTATGATAGTCATTATCTGATGCTGCAGCTTGAGTTTGTGTCGGTATACCACAAATAATTCCTAGTTGGTGAGTTGCAAGAAATAGTATGGCAGTCTGCAAGATAATTTCTGGATTGCAGATTCTAATTTGCATAGAATAATGTGAGTCTATTTTGGGCAAACTTGGCTTTTGGTTGTGCTTGTGGCATATTGCCCCAAATGCAATCCTTTTTGCTGATCAGCACCCTTCTTACTATTGCCCTGAATTGCTGCACATGAAACAAATATAACTAAGGGCATTGAAGTAATCTACATCATTTTATCTTCATAAAACCATTACATGAGCTCAATTAATCAAAACTATGATTAATGGTAGAAACCTTCAGGGCCCAGAGGTTACTCTGCACAATTCCTTAACATTTGCATTGTGGCAGCATCCTGGATTGGAGATGGTCCTCATCTATCTGCATTCACTTTGATTATGTTTATGTTTATACCTATACCCGCTATCTTGTACAAAACAAACAAATAAACAAATAAATAAATAAATAATACCTATATGGGATTTAATGATTTGGAAAGCAAGAGAAGTAAATTGTAAACAGACAGAATTGACAAATGAAATAAAATTTTAAAAAATATGTTGGATGTCTATGAAATTATAACAAATAGAAATAATAGATATGCATAAAGTTTATCTGATGTTGTTGATTGGAGTTGATGAACAGAGAAGGTATACTGTACAATATACAGTATTGTATATTATATTCTTAATGATGGAAAAAGGGTAAAAATATATGCCCTTAATGTCAATTAGTTTGTTATGGCCTATTCATCCATAGAATCTATACATTGGTGGGATAATTTCATGTTTCTCTAGTAAATTTTGTTAATTGAAGAATCATGGATGAATTGTAGGAAAATATACAACATTTTGATAGACTATGATCCATGAACAACAACAACAAAATCTTACTTGGTGATGCTCTTTGGAAATAGTTCTAGTGCTGGAAATGGGAGGAGGAGGAGGAGGAGGAGGAGGAGGAGGAGGAGGAGGAGGAGGAGGAGGAGGAGAAGAAGAAGAAGAAGAAGAAGAAGAAGAAGAAGAAGAAGAAGAAGAAGAAGAAGAAGAAGAAGAAGAAGAAGAAGAAGAAGAAGAAGAAGAAGAAGAAGAAGAAGAAAGAATTATTATTATTATTGTTGTTGTTGTTGTTGTTGTTGTTGTTGTTGTTGTTGTTGTTGTTGTTGTTGAATGGAACCAGTTAATCTGTGGTCCCAAACTACCAGAATTTTACCAGATGCTCTTTAGTCTATTTACTGACAATCTTTAGTCATGTATGAATTTTCTGATTGTACAGGTGGCTCTCTAGTATCAAAAATAGTATTCCTTCCTTACTACTTTGTTTTATTCAGAAACTGTTTCAGAGAATTTTAAGTGGAAGCTAATTATCTTAACAAATTTTCAAAATATTCATTATACAGTTATAAGTGTATAGTTATAGTTATACATGTATAGAAGTTATACCAGACCAGATTAGGTCCGATTAGATCACAGATCACCAGGGAGAAAATCTATTCATGTGGTCACTGGGAGTCAAAACTAAGTTGATGGCACATAATCCATCACATAATCAATAGAAGAAAGTGGCACATTAAAGAGTGGAGCTGAAGCAAATGCTATAAAGTTAATATCCAACAAAAATAAATCATAAATGCTGAAGAGAGTTAAAATGGTAAAGAGGGAGGTGTAGATGGTATAATTACAAAAAATATGAATATAGCCCAATAGGCTATATGTCTTGTGTCTTGTGTAATATGTGTAAAGACTGTATCTGTGCCTGGTATTTGAAACATGCTACTAAACATGCTCCATTTTAAACTTCTCTTCCATAAAGATGTATATTGATGCAACATAAGACAAAAAAAAAAAGAATTGCACAGATACATATTATTTTATTACATAGGGGAAAAAATACAGAATCTTGTATGACCACCGAAATTTCTTGCGGACAATGCAAGCAACAGCCTTGTTTTAGCTTTCACTCAGTATCTCTCAAACATAAATTACAATATCTTATTATATCCCTGGGCGCATGATAGCTCAGTGGTTAAAGGCGCTGAGCATTTCAGCTAAAGAACTGACAGGCTGGGTTCGAGACTCGAGCTCGAGCAATGGGGTGAGCTCCCATTAGTTGCCCCAGCTCCTGCCCACCTAGCAGTTTGAAAGCATGCACATGCGAGTAGATTAATAGATACTACTTTGATGATAAGGTAACAGCATTCTGTGCACTTTGGCGTACAACCATGCTGGCCACATGACCACGGAAGCGTCTTTGGGCAACGCTGGCTTGCTCTGCAAAGAAACGGATATGAGCACTGTGCCCTAGAGTCAGACATGACTGACAAGGAAACCTTTACCTTTTATTATATCCCCAGCTTTATTAACTACTATATGAGATTCATTTAAAAGCATAGCAAAATTATTTCTCTTTAATCCTCTTGTATCTAGCTGTAGGTTCAATGTATTTAAATGATAGATTTTACTCAAATGGTCTTTATTGGAGAGTTGTATTATGGGTGTTTTGAGAGGCTAAATAGCTCTTGATTTGTACAGAATAGTCACAGAGAAAAATAGAGAAGCATTTATTACATCTTTTTAACAAGCAGGAATGGGGATTCTTGATTATCAAGTTCACGTTTTGCAGTAAAGAAAGTATTCATTGATCAAATGATTAATTGCCTAATAACATCATCTGGTATATTTTACAGGAAATAAAACTGAGCTCTCACAAATATATCTGTTGACCTCTGTTATGTTAATAACACTTACCTGCATAGATTATTAACTGTACTATTGTAAGTGGGGAATCATAGCTAGTGCTTACATTTTGAAAAGGCAAAATGCTTATTTTGATATTTGTACATTGGTGTCACTAATAGTCTTAAACCTTTAACTCCTGAAAATCTGTTGCCAGGTCATTGGGGATAGTCTAGGGAACCATATTGTCTGTATGGCATTTGTGATAAATGTAGCCTCTCTTTCCTCTTGCTTGATCATTCTTGAAGGCTAAAAACAGAAAGATTAAAATCCACAAGAATGGGATGATGTTACTTATGATTCATGAGATAGAGATACCATAGAAGTCAACTGGAACGCATCTACTCTAAATTACTGATTGGTCAATATAAATCTGATTTCTGAATATGATAGAACATGAGTGTCAAACTCGCCGTGTCACGTTGATGTCATGTGATGTATAGCAATGTTTTTTGCCTTCGCAGAGCTGGGGTGGGCATGACCTGTGTGTGATGCATCTGGCCGGTGGGCTGCCAGTTTGACACCCCTGTGATAGAACTTACACATTCATCAAAGAGTTGATAAACAAAATGAACTAATCATAATTATACAGTGGAAGTCCAGAAAATAATAATAATAATAATAATAATAATAATAATAATA
>QLTV01002116.1:355003-373367 GCA_003457575.1 Thermophis baileyi | reverse complement strand
AGTTCGGGCGAACCGGACCGAACCGGGAGGAACCCACCTCTGGTATGGATGTATGAAATGCTCATGACATGAGATGTTGAAAGACCAAAAATAAATAAAACTTATTGGGGGGGAAAAAAAAGATTGGATGGCCACTTGTCTGAAATGGTATTGGGTCTCCTACTTGAACAGGGGGTTGGACTAGAACAGTGATGGCGAACCTTTTTTGGCTCGCGTGCCAAACGGGCGTGTGCGCGTGCGCTAGCACACATGCCCTCCCCATGCATGCGCACAACCCCTGCACTGCCCCCCTGCACACTCACTGAAGCCTGAACTTTCTGAACTTCCAGTTGGCCTGTTTGGCCATTTTTCACCATCCCCAGGGTTCAGGGAAGCCTCCTGAAGCCTGGGGACAGCGAAAAACGGGCCAACAGGCCAACTGGAAGTTCATTTCCAAACTTCTGTTTGGCCCGTTTGGCCATTTTTCGCTGTCCCCAGGGTTCAGGAGGCTTTCCTGAAGCCTGGGGAGAGCAAAAACGGCTGAAAAGAAGGCCAAAAATCAGCTGGCCAGCACGCGCATGCGCACTGGAGCTGACATAGGGCAATGCCTTGCGTGCCCTCAGATATGGCTCCGCGTGCCACCTGTGGCATGCCTGCCATAGGTTCGCCATCATCGGACTAGAAGATCTCTAGGGTGCCTTTCAGCTTTATTCTGGTTTGATTAACTTTATCAGCCCATGTCATCACTTGATGAACAGAATCTCCTTTCCTTTACCTGCTTTATCATGAAGAAAAATTTCCTCCTATTCACCAAAAGAAGAGTTGGCCAAGCATAGACCAGGATCTAGTAAGAGTTCTAGGTAAGATTAAATAAATCAAATTGATAATTCTGATCAAATTAACAAAAGAAAGAAAGAAAGAAAGAAAGAAAGAAAGAAAGAAAGAAAGAAAGAAAGAAAGAAAGAAAGAAAAGAAAATGACTGATCTAATTGTATTGCTGAATACATGAAACTTGCAGATATTTCATTACCCAAACTAGGTAACATCAACAGTGCTAGTCTAGCATTTATGGTTACCCAGTTTTGAGTAATGAAATGTCTGCAAGAAAACAACCAAGTTCAGAGAGCAAGCTGACAGGAGTAGCCAACACCCCAGAAACCAAGGTCAAGATCCAAAACTATCTTGACAGACTTGGGCCCAGAGGGCCGGGGGCTAAAACATATGAAGAATGGTTCTGACAGGTTCTGACTGGTTCTGGAGAACCAGTAGCGGAAATTTTAAGTAGTTAGGAGAACCAGCAAATACCACCTCTGGCTGGCCCCGGAGTGGGGTGGGAATGGAGATTTTGCAATATCCTTCCCCTGCCACGCCCACCAAGCCATGCCCACAGAACCGGTAGGGAAAAATTTTGAATTTCACCCTGAGTGTTCCAATATTTACAAAGATGAGGGGGGTGTCAAACTATTTTACAAAGCACCAAAAGGCAAGACAAGCTGGGGGTTGGACTAGAAGACCTCCAGGGCCCCTTCTAACTCTATTATTCTCGGTTCCGTGTCCTATGTTCATTGCAAATCTTAATTAAAACTTGGATGCTACAGTCAAGATTGTATAAACTGAGAAAGGTTGTGGAGATGATAAGGAAGAAGGCAATCTATTCAGATTAGGGTCTTTAATCATATTATACCACACAGCATTGTGGAACTGCCATAGTTCAGGAGTAGAGTATCTAATGCATGCTGAAGCCTTCAAGGTGATTTCTCTTCTCTTCAGATAGGGCTGAAATGACAGCCCTGAGCTATAAGGGCTAATATCTTATTTAGTTTGAAAAAAAGTTTCCTATGTTGTTATATTATACAATCATGCAGGGCCACCCCACAGACTATTTTCCACAAGTTAGTGAAGCCAAAGGAAGGGAAAGGGAGTTTATCGTAGATCGTCCATCAGGACACCTGCAGCTACTAAGACATAGCCATTCATCACTGTCTCCTGAATAAAGAAAGTTTTTATAAGTAGTCTAATGAACTTAATTCCCCAGCCTGACAGAACCTAGCCCCAGGAAGCAGAAATATTGTTCTTTCATTTAAATCTTTTATGAAAATTTACTGTTTTGGGAGAAGAGGTGAAAGAGATTTCAGTGGTGTGGGGTATACGTTTCATTGTTCGCTGCTAAGTAAAACAAAGGGTCATTTTAATTTGATTTATGGACTAAATTTAATGGAAGACTAATATGCTAATAGCTTATTTAAATCAGGGCAAATGAATTTGCATCTGGTATTGCTTCTGTACCCCATTGAGATATCAGTGCCTCAATAATCACCCATCTGCCCTCCTAGGTATCTCTTCAATTTCAAGGATTTTATTTCACCTCCTGAAGAATTTATTATGTGTCTACAGGGTATAAGGATGGGAGCAGAGTGACACCTTAATATAACGTATTATCGAAAGATCTTTGTGATCCTTTCATGGGCAAGTCACCATAAAACAGAACAAGAATTTATTACCAGGATTTTGCAAAAGCAGCATTGGGCAGCTGTAAATGGAAGCCATTTGTTTTTTAAAGAGGTACCCAGTCATGTACCCATTGCAAATCCCATCCTATTTGTGAAATTGCAGTGCGATCCAAATTGACTGTGAGTTTATAATGCAGTAAAAACATAAATATAAGAACAATTACAAACATAAAAACAATTTAAAATTCCAAAAATTAAATACAGGCTAAAACAAACAAACAAGGGATTGTGTGGAGTGAGGGTGGTGCCTTCTCTATCACTGCACTAGCCACTTCCAGCCTAGCACGCCTCCATCAGGGCCCCAAGCCAATCAGCAGAGCCAGGTTTAAGCCATTTCAAAAGGCCAGAAGCACGGGGGACACAGATCTCACCTCCCCACAGCAAAATGTTCCACAGGGCAGAGGCCACAGCAGAAAAGGCTCTTCTCTTAGCCTCTGGAGAAAAAAGAATTACAGGGTTAAAAACTAAACACAAAGAAATATAAAACAAAAGAGAGAAGGAAAAAAAGGAACAAAAATAGGAAATATAGAAATAGCACTGAAAAAAGTGACTTATGACCGGTTTTCACATTTAAGACCATTGTAGTGTGGGAAGCCCCCCCACCCACCTGAAGAATGAAATATTTTGGGAAATGTTAAAAAAGGCAGGATAAAATATTTCTCCTAAAGGAGAAATAAAAAAAAATCTTAAGGGAGGCAGAAACCAGCCCCAGTTTCCCTGCCCCAAGCAGAAACGGAGGAGACCAGTTTTTAGAAATGTAGATTTGGTAATCCATTCAGAAGGACTGGGTCAAGACAGAAACTCAGATAAGCAACAAACAAAAGGTTGACAAAATTAGCTCAGACAAGCACCTAGGATTTGCATTTCCCCTTTTGCCTATAGAACCAGCTATGACCCCTACATAACCTGTACATGACCCCCATAGGAATCCAGAAGGTATAAAAACCCAATCTAAACTCCATTTTGTCAGCTGCCCAGAATCACATGTGGTTGGTGGTTCTGCTTCATCAGTAAAGAGAACCTTTCTTTCCAATCAGCCTCCAGCCTTCATTTTATCTCCAGTGCCTTTCTCCCAGCTTGGAACTGGACCTGGATATTTCTTCCAACATAAGTAAGAAATATAGACAGAGAAAAAAGAAAAAGAAAGAAAAGGAAATACTTAAAGAAATAACTTTGATCTTTTTTACAGCAATTACTAATATAACACCCCCCCCATTTCCAAAATTACATAGCATAGTTCCCATATATTTTTAATCAGTACATCCAGATATCACCAATTCATTTTTTTCCTTGGCACTTATGCATATTTTCAACAGCAAGTAAACTGTTTTTGGGAGTTGGGGGGGGTGCAGAGAATTAGATTTCTAGTCAAAGGTTATTTACAAGAAATTCTTTAGCATATCAGTTCATAAATAAGGAAGTCATCCAGTGGTGGGTTGCTGCAGGTTCGGACCGGTTCTCCCGTACCAGTAGCAGAAATTTGCATCCGCTCACTGAACCGGCAGCGATGGCCGCCTGTCCACGCCCCTGAACCAGATCTCCGGTCGCCGCAGCTGGAAAAGAATGCTCTGCACATGCGCAGAGGCTTCTGTGCATGTGCAGAGGGTCATTTCTGCATCCTGATGTAGGTGTGCACGTGAGCGAAGCGAGCCCGCGTGCGCAAAATACGCACTTCCGTCGCAATGCGAACCGGTAGGGAAGGTAAGTGGAACCCACCCCTGAAGTCATCTGAGATTTTTATATTCAAGTGTGAAACCATTTTAGTGGGGTACAGAGCTCTCTCTGAGACAGAGTTACTGTTGAAAAAAGCAGCTTATTTTAAAAGTGAGTATTGTATATTTTATTGGGATTATTATATTTTTAGAATTCATGTGTTATTACAACCATTTGCTATTTACTGCTTACAAGTTGCCAGAGCAGAAAAATTACAGACAAAATTACAATGGCAAAAGAAAGTGAAACTAAACACTTAATCAACGGTACAAAAATATGTTTTAGTTATACAACAATGTGATATATGTATTAATGATGACTACACACATTAGTTTAGCTAATATATCTCACTCAGCATACAAAATAATGCCTTAAGATAGATAAATCCTTGGTCTAATGTCACATGACTTTGGGAAGAAACTTTTGGGATGTCCTGTTTCCTGTAATGACCAGCTCAATGTATCTGAGAAGACAACAAGCAGGGCCTGAATACAATAATGGATCCATACAAACACAAAGAAAAGAAAAGAAAAGAAAAGAAAAGAAAAGAAAAGAAAAGAAAAGAAAAGAAAAGAAAAGAAAAGAAAAGAAAAGAAAAAAAGAAAAGAAAAGAAAAGAGAAAAGAAAAGAAATGAAAAGAAAAGAAAAAAGAAAAGAAAAGAAAAGAAAAGAAAAATAATACTCATGGAAGGACAAACATGAAATTGAAACAAAGGAACAATTGTTGGTGATTTTAAGTTGCAGTGTGATAATTTTTCTAGTAGTTGTGGCAGATTTAGGCATAAACTAAAGAAACTCCAGTTTAGGGCCTCACAAAATTTCAGAATATGAGTTTTCTGATGGTGCAGATTAGATCATCATTACATTAATAAAAACAATTATTTATTTTGTTAGCATTTCCTATATACATAAAGGTACCTTAATATATTTTAAAAATCACATTTAAATATTGTTTCCAGGATACGCCCTATGAAAAATATATAGGAGAGAGATTGTGCCAGCCAAGTGATAAAATGCAATCAGTAAATGCATTCACTTGAACTTAATTTTTATGTTTCACTTTTAATACCTTGCTATTAAACATATGAAAGGCATGTTTATGTTTTCAATATTTGGGGGGGGGGCAACCCAACATCTTGTTTTAATACGTATCCTAATGAGACCTTCTAGTGTAACTTTTCAACTCAGGGCCTCCAAGCTTTACACTATATAGCTTAGGGTCTCACCCAGTCTAAATCCAGCACTGAGTAGTTTCCTCTGATACAGCACCTTAGTGTGTACATGACAACACAGTATAATAGCGGGACTGCATAACATTCACTTTTGTTAGGTCTGTAAAGAGAAGAAGAGATGGTTAGAGCCACATCTCCATATGCAAATATTTGGAGCAGCGGTGTGTTGCTTCCGATTCAGCCCGGTTCTTAGTGTTGTGGCCCGCCGGCGACCTGTGCAGCTGGTACCCGAGTCGGACAGTGAGGAGGTTGGTGTGGACTCGGTGCCAGAGGCAGAGATGCAGCCAGGGACTTCAGAACCTCCAGAAGCTCCCATCACTGACGAGGAAGAAGAGGAGGAGCCTATTCTGAATGCACGGACACGCAGAGCTGCCAAGAGGCAAGAATGGTTACTCAGGAGGAGGTCTCCTCGGGAGTAATTGGCCACGCCCTTAGCCTATTTAAGTAGTGACCACGCTCAACTACGTTGCAGGAAACAACTCCGTTCAATCCACGTATTGCTTTGGTTTTCCTGTTCAGCTCTTGATTCAAGTCGGCATTACTTTTCCTGTTCATACAGTAGTTCTGGCTTTCTGCCAACTTCAGTAAGTTCTCGTAGCTCTTATCAGTTACGCCTAATTTGTTTGGACTTCTTCATTGTGTTTGGACTCTTGCCAACTGTTAAGACGTTAATTAACAGTTGGTGCACCAAAAGGACTATTTTATGATTTAATGGACTTTAACACGCATGACTGCTAAGAAAGCATTAGTAGTTTCATGAGTATTAAACAAGGTTTGTTTGTACGTTGCTTGTGTTGTTTTTCTTGGATCGGCAGCTGGGACAGAACACTTAGAACTGGTAGTGGCGGCAGTGGGAGGCTCCGCCCACCCACCCAGGACGCTTCTGCGCATGTGCAGAAGTGTTGCAGCCGCTCGCCAGCGTGGACACAAACCGGTAGTAAAGGGTTTTAGAACCCCCTACTGATTTTGAGACACCAGAAGTTGAGTTGGCTATGCCCTCAGCTTTCATGTTGCCTTGCAGATCTGCTCAAGTGCTTACAAAGGTTCAATTTCTTTTGTTCATATTTATCTGCATCAGGGGTGAGTTCCACTTACCTTCCCTACCAGTTCGCATCGTGACGGAAGTGCGCGTTTTGCTCACGTGCGCTCCCTTCGCTCGTGCACACGCCTATGTCACTTCGTGGAAATGAGCCTCTGCGCATGGGCAGGACGCTCTGCGCATGCGCAGAGCATTCTTTGCAGGGCCACGGCGACCAGAGAACTGGTTCAGGGGCGTGGACAGCCAGCCATCGCTGCCAGTTCAGTGGGCGGTTGAAAATTTCCGCCACTGGTACAGGAGAACTGGTCCGAACAGGCAGCAACCCACCATTGATCTGCATAGCCCTTTTCCTGCTGCAGTTGGAAAGATATGCCTAGCAAGAAATCAGTAATTAACATGCAACTCCAAGCCTGCCTCAGGATGTTGTTTAGGTTTGTTAACAGTGTAAAAGACTAGATAATAAACTTGTATGCAAGAATTAGAGAAGAATAGTATAATAATCTAGCAAAACAGCCCTGTATTAGCAATGAGGAAACAACAACAATAGAGGAAAATCTTCCTTGGTTTGGTGGTATAACACTGGCTGCATAGAAGCAGTTATTACAAAAATCATCGAAGTCATAGAAGGGACTTTGGAGATCTTCTAATCCAAAGCTCTGCTAGAACAGGAGCCCCATACCGACAAATGGTTGTCCACTCTATTCTTTAAAACTTGAACTGATTAATTGTTCTCATTGTCAGGACCTTTCTACTTAAATAAGTTTGGATCTCTCTTTGATAATATTCCATTTTTTACTTCTTGTCCTGCCCTCAGGTGCTTTGGAGAATAGGTCAAGTTCCTCTTCTCTGTGACTGCTCCTCAACTATTGGAAGACTTCTACCATGTCAACCCTAGTCCTTCTCTTTGTTTTTGCAATGGTTCATTGTATGGTTTAGCCTCAAGACCCCTTATCATTCTGTTGCTCTTTTCTGTACTCCTTCTAGAGCTTCAACATCTTTTATATCATGGTGACCAGAACTGGATGCAGTATTCCAAGTGTGGTCTTTCTACTGCAGTATAAAGTGATACTATCACTTCACATGATCTTGATACTATCCCTCTGTTGAGGCAACTTAAGATTGCATTAGCTTTTTTGGCAGCTGCCACACACTGTTGGTTCATACTTAAGTGGTGGTTCACTAGGACACCTAAATCCCTCTCACAATTACTGCTGTTCAGACAGCTATCACCTATTTCATACCTGTGCATTTGTTTTTTTACTGCCTGCATGTAAGACCTTACTTTTCTTATGACAGAATTGCATTTTATTGGATAGGACCCAATATTCAAGTCTGTCGAGATCTTTCTGCATTTTGAATATATCTTCCAAAGTGTTGGCTATTCCCCCCAGTTTGGCATTATCTACAAATTTAGTCCCCTTCTATCTCCTCGTTTAAATCCCTTATGAAGATGTTGAAGATGTTGAAAAGTACTGGGCCTAACATAGAACCTTGAGGTATACCATTACATACTTCTCTCCATTTAGATGTAGTTTCATTGAGGATTACATGTTGACTACTGTTAGTCAGCCAGTTATGCTGTCTATCCCACATTTTTCTATCTTACCAAGGAGTAGGTTGTGGTCTACTTTGTCAAATGCTTTATTGAAGTCTAAGTAAACTATGTCCACAGTATTTCTCTGATTCACTAACTTAGTCACTTTGTCAAAGGATGCTTGATTATCCAGGGGGGAGGATATGAAATTGATTGCTTAGCTCCAGCAGCATCAGACTGGACTGGGTTGCACATATATTTTTCTCAATATTTTTTTTCTTCTAGGAGAGACGTGTTGCCATTTGTCTATCTCTAAGGCTTCATTGTTTGGGGATAGTAAATTCTTTCTTACTGTGTTAAATTTGATTACCATTTTTTTTTATAGGAGTTTCTCATTTTGTTATTTGAGTCAAACAGTGGCTAGACTTCCCTTTAGAGCCTTTACTTCTTCCTTAAGTAATTTGTTCAGTGTACCTTTGGTACAGATATAATCTGGGGATTCTGTGGGCATGAATACATACATGGCACATATTTTGCAAATTACAGGTAGTCAGTTGAACAACAGTTCATTTACTGAACATTCAAAGTTACAACAACATTGGAAAAAGTGACTTATGACCATTTTCACACTTATGACCGTTGCAGCATCCCCATGGTCATGTGATCAAAATTTGGATGCTTGGGAACTGGTTCATAGTTATGATGGTTGTAGTGTCCCATGGTCATGCAACCTTCTGACAAGCAAAGTCAATGGGGAAGCTAGATTCACTTAACAACCATGTTACTACTGTAACTTAACACCTGCAGCTATTCACTTAATGACTGTGGCAAAAAAAAATTGTAAAATGGGGCAAAACTCACTTAACAAATGTCTCACTTAGCAACATAAATTTTGGTTTGAATTGAGGACTATCTGTACAACAGTGTTAGACTTTTATTCCGTGACTACGTTTTTCGTTTTGCAAATGCTCCCAGTAGTTCCAATGCAGGGTTCCTTCTTTCTTTTAAAATTTGGTTTACTGCAGGGTTTTATTTTTTAAAAAAACAATCTTTTCAATACGGCATCCTTTGATTTTAAAAACTGGTCTTTGCTCCCTCTTCAACATTTTGTTTAATAATACTTGAAATAATACTTAAATGTTAATGTTTTGTATCCTCTTTTGCTAAAGTTGAAGTGAACTTTAAATGAAACACATCAAATGCGCAGATACCCTTCAAGTTATATTTTGTAATACACAGAGGGAAGAAGCAAAAAGAAGAAAAGAAGAAAAAAAGTTAACAGCTTGCAGTTATTGTGAAAGGGTGTATAAAAATTGTAAATTGCTCTATTTGTGTCTCTTTTAAAATTTAAAAATCTTAAATATTTAGAAATTTATCTTTTTAAAAAATGTTTGATTAAATATTTTGTTTGAAGATTTCATTTTTTAACAAAAAAGAGGTTTATTAAGGATTTTTTTATTTTTGGCAATAAATTTGTCATTTTTTTAGTCATTAGGTCCTGTTTCTCTAATTTTTTTAAGAATATTAAAATTTATTTTAAAAATTAGATTTTGGGTTTTTTTAAAATAAAAATTGGATTTTTATGCTTAAAAGTTAGTCCTCAGCTCTGTCTTGCAGCTAGTGTGGAAATGAAATGAGTAGAGTAGAGTAGAGTAGAGTAGAGTAGAGTAGAGTAGAGTAGAGTAGAGTAGAGTAGAGTAGAGTAGAGTAGGAATAGGAATAGGAATAGGAATAGAATGGAATGGAATGGAATGGAATGGAATGGAATAGAATAGAATAGAATAGAATAGAATAGAATAGAATAGAATAGAATAGAATAGAATAGAATAGAATAGAATAGAATAGAATAGAATAGAATAGAATAGAAGTTTGGAGGTCTTCTAGTCTAGCTGCTTACTCAAGCAGGAGATCCTATACCATTTGAGACAAGTGGCTCTCCAATCTCTTATTAAAAACTGTGACAGAGTGTAGGATATAAGAAAATTCAAAAATAAAATAGTATATAGAAATTTATATAAATGTAGAAGATTTAATTCTGCTTGGGCAGCGGGTTGGACTGGATGACCTGCAGGGTCCCTTCCAGCTCTGTTACTCTGTTGAACTTGTTAAACATTATTTTGCTTTAAGATAGTTGGAGAAAAATACATGCTGAACAGATATTCTTTTGTTAGTTAGAAAGGGGCCCAGCTAAAAGGGATATTCCTTAATGCCAAGGCAATAGAGATAAGAAAGCAAAACATGCAAAACATTTTATGGGCAATAATGGGGAGGTGTTGATGAACATGTCAGAGATGCTGTTGTCTCTAAGGTGTTACGGAGTAGCTGTGATCGGTGACTGTATCCGATAGGAAGGGCATGGGGGGGGGCGGGCGCGTCGGGATAGGAACTATAAAATGTAATGCTTTTGAAATTTTAAGTGTGGCTTTTGGCTCAAACCTCAATTTGAGGTCAGGCTGAAAGATCCATCGCACTTTGCAAACTGCTTTCTCTTTAAAAATAAAATCTCTTTGTTTCAACTGATCCAGCTGTTGGTTTATTTCCAACAAGAGTAACAGTGACAAAGCACCCACAACTTCTGAAGGCAAGCTGTTCCACTGGTTAATTGTTCTAACTGTTAGGAAGTTTCTCCTTAATTCCAGATTGCTTCTCTCCTTGATTAGTTTCCATCCATTGTTTCTTGTCCTGCCCTCTGGGCTTTGGAGAATAAGTTGACCCCCTCCTCTTTGTGGCAGCCTCTCAAATACTGGAATACTGCTATCATGCCCCCCACCCCTAGTCCTTCTTTTCTCTAGTCTAGCCAAACCCAAATCCTGCAACTGTTCTTCATATGTTCTTGTCTCCAGGCCTTTAATCATCCTAGATGCTCTTCTCTGCACTTACATAGATCATTCCATGAAAAGGAATGCAATGTCATTTATTGAGATCACCCTTTTCTCTGCAGCTGGTACATACCATGAGGGAAAGCAAGGGTTGATTTTTTTAAAAAGAAAAAATATCTTAATTTGCATTGATAAAAAAAAGCAGAAAGTTTTCAAGTAAAAGAAATCCTACAAACGATCTGCAAGTAAGAGATCAAATGATTTATTAGAGCTATTTACTCTTGTTTGTACTTGGACAGAGCATCTTATATATAGCAATTACCCTCAAGCAAATGATGAGCTAATTATCCCTATACATAGGGGATTCTTTTGTTAGTTGTGAGCTATATTGTGCCAGGAAGAGCGTTTAAAAATGTTCCAACTTTAAATGGAAGCAAACAGAATGTGCTTCTGTTTCATGGATAAAATAAACATTATTATTTATTTTAATTATTATTATTCTGTTATATAGCTAAAGTTCCATATTTTATGGGAATTTTCAATTCTAGCTTAGTATCTAACCAGCTAGTGCAGAGTAAGAGCATTTCCAAATGTCACCACTTTAGCAGATATGCTGGAGTGCAATGTAGACTATCCTCCTTTTGGTGCACTACAGGCAATGTGACTTTGTCACAGCTAAATAGTCTACCCATTCTGGCGGCTGGACCTCACAAGGGTCTCCCAGCAAGAAGCAGCAGCATGAGTACTGAAAATAAAATAAAACGGTTAATGCTGTATACAAAATAAATAAAATAAACTAATATCATCAACTTCTTTTAATGACCCCATAATCCCTTGCGCGGTGGAGTCTGGGCAACCGAATGGAGCTGAGTGTTTACTGGCTGGATGCCTTTCCTGTCGCCAATGTGGAGTTATATTCAGCAGATATATTCTCATCATGCCCAGAGAGAGAAATATCTGCCTTTACCTAGGATCGAACTCACAGCCTCCTAATTGTGAGGTGAGAGCTCTACTTCTAGGCCACCACACCACTCTATAAAATAAATGTATGCCTGTATTAATCCTGGAAATGAAGTTGAAATATAATGATTATCACCGGACCTTAATAGAGAATAGAATAGAATAGAATTTTTTATTGGCCAAGTGTGATTGGACACACAAGGAATTTGTCTTGGTGCATATGCTCTCAGTATACATAAAAGAAAAGATAGGTTTGTCAAGAATCATAAGGTACAACACTTAATGATAGTCCGGGTACAAATAAGCAGTCAAATCATATTAGGAACCAGTCAATGTAAATCGTAAGGATACAAGCAACAAAGTTACAGTCATACAGTCATACAGTCAGAAGATTAATAGTAGTACAGACTTAGTAAATCGTTTGACAGTATTGAGGGAATTATTTGTTTAGCAGAGTGATGGCGTTCGGGGAAAAACTGTTCTTGTGTCTAGTTGTTCTGGTGTGCAGTGCTCTATAGCATCGTTTTGAGGGTAGGAGTTGAAACAGTTTGTGTCCAGGATGTGAGGGTCTGTAAATATTTTCACAGCCCTCTTTTTCACTCGTGCAGTATACAGGTCCTCAATGGAAGGCAGATTGGTAGCAATTGTTTTTTTCTGCAGTTCTAATTATCCTAAAATTACTATCATAGGTCTTTGAGGGCAATCATTGGTGACACAGTAGTGATCTTAGTTGCTGGTCTCACAGTACTAATCTTACTGGCATGTAAAGATCAAAGGAAGGGAATGACAAGCATACTAACCTTCATTCATTGTTTCTGCCTGGTATCTGTTTTGGTAGGTACCATGAGTTCATTCCAAGAATCGCACAACACATGACTGGTTTTACAGAAACACAGCTAGAGTTTTTATGTTTTATATGGAGAAAGTCAACATTTGGAAATGCCCTAAGAACACATCAGTTGACTCTAAATTTGGTGATGGACTAAGAACATATTCAGTTCCAGGGGTGAAATGCTCCCAGTTTGGGCGTGCCTACGGGTCGCCAGACAGCCGGTAGCGACTGAAGCGGGAGACTTCGCCCACCCGCCCGGATGCCACCATTTGGGTTCTTTTACCCTCTGTGCATCCAGTCTCCCTCTGGATGAAACGTGCATGGTAGAGCAGCGGCATGGGGGGGGGGTGAGGCAGGCGATTCCCATGTGCTACCCACTCCATCCCACTATCCCTTGGCTTGCCCGCGGCTGCGCCAGGACAGGTGCCTGCGTGATACATTGGGATTGCTTCCCCCCCATGCCTCTGCCTGCTGCCGCCACGCAAGCCTCCTGCGAGCCTTCCATGAGCCAGGCAGCCACACAACATGTCCGGATTGCCTATCTCCCCCCTGCCTCTGCCTCTGCACTCAGACTTATCTGTGCTGCGCCAAGGGGCCGGCGGGCTACAGCTGCTGCCGGACACCATCGGCCCCCGTACACTCGCCGCCTCTTGTGCTGGCCACGCCCATCCCCCAGGCTTATTTTTGGGGTAGGACTTATATTAGGCCCACCCCCCAAAAATCAGACTAGGGCTTATTTTCAGGGTGGGTCTTATTTTTGGGGAAACACGGTAGTTCTTCTCCAGATATAAAGTTGTCTCTTTTTTTTGGTGAATTTATTAAACATAACCTGGCTCTTTTTCGGGTTTATTTTTAAGCCAAATGGTTCTCCTGCTTTGTGCAGCTCTTATATGTGTCCCTGTAGCTCTTCTGGGTCTTATGAGAAGAGAACAACATCAACTGAAAATCTTAAGTGGTGCCATTGATTTTTATTCCATCTTTTGCCCAGTCTAGTTTGCGATATGCTTCTTCAAGAAAGACTGAGAAAAGGATAAGAAGGTAAAAATATCACTTGGTTACTTATGTTATACATCTGCCAGCAGTTATATGACACATTTAGCTTCTAAGATAAGTGTTTACAAAGAGTGTTGTGATGTCACAGTGCAAAGCCCATGACTTATATAGTTGAACTTGACATTGGTATCGAAATGCAAAAGATCAGAGTTTGTACTGTTATGTCAAAATGTTCACTGTGTCATTTTTTTTCATCTTTGTATTTTTTAGTAAACACTTATGAACCCCACTTATGTCATACTAGGGACAATAGACAAACCCAGCATTTTCTCTCTTCCATCTGTTCCAGCTGACTTGGTGACCCAATAGTATCTCACTAGCCCATTTTGGATAGAATAAACCTGCAGTTGAATTTAAGGGAAAAAGCATGCAGCAAAACAGATGTTACAGATAAATAAGTAAATAAAGCAACATGGAAGGGTGTCTCTTTTGAATTCTTCATAACTGAGTGAGCAGATTATATCAATTTCAGAGAACATGGTTCATATGGAAGCAATCTTTGTGATCAGATGGGTATTCAGATATGTACATGGTTGTATTTCTCCAGAGTCAAAAGTGACAATCTTCAATTATATTCACTAAAATGATAAAGAGACAGTTAATGACCTGGAGGAAAGTTGTTGTACACAACATATCATTCCTTTATGAAGTGATGCTTCATCACTTACACCCTTTAATTCTGCATGCTATCTTTGAGCAGATATATTCTTCTGTTTAACTATTTATTAAACATATAGCTTCTTGATAGTGGTAGATAGTCTAGGTTAGTTCTTTTAATCCTCTAAGACACAATAGGTAAGGAAAACATTTGTTGTTATATATTCATGGATATATGTTGGCAGAACAGTGAATAATTAAATCTAAATCTGAATTTCTGGGAAATTCAGGCTTTTTGGATAAGGATGTAGCTTTTCTCATAGCTTTTGTTTTCTTTTGTTTTCAAATCTGTAAAAATCTGATTACCTGCCCAGTACATGAGATCAAGAATACATAAAACTTGTTAATATCAAAATGTTTTGGTCTTGAACATTCATTTTGAGTTCAAAATACTTCTTTTGAATATCAAAAACATTATTCTAGTCATATGGAACTGTTTCAAACTTGAAATCTCTATTTCAGGTTCAAAAGAGGTGACTTTGAATCCAAAGCACAACCAATTTTGAATTTTTAACAGTTTCAGACTGAGAATAGAGAATTTCGAGCTTGAGGTGTTCAGTATTCTAAACATGTTGCATATCCCTTGTTGAGATAAACTGAGGAAGAAAACCAAAATTAACTTTAGTTTCTACGTGTGGATATTTTTTCAATGATAGTTTGAGAAAAGAAATTATTTGCTGCATTTCAAATAAATAAGCCATAACATTAACAAGCAATTAAAAATGTGAATCCTAATAAATCAAAGCAGCTTGTGGATGGGAAAATATGGCACATTCTAAATCTGACTTTTTGCCAGCCATTGGGAGGCAAACAAAGAATTCACTAATAAATATTCTGATACTGAGAGGACAGCTGAAAATTCAGACTGGAAGACTGGAAATTCAGACTGACCAGTCAAAATGTCTCTTGCTTCTACTTATTCAGTTCAATCTATTAGAACAGTTGTGGCTCCTCCTCCTAAATATAGCTCTTCTCTAGATCTGATCTACAAGCAACTCTTGCAAATGTCAACTTTTTAAGATAAATTATCTGTCTGGCATACTTTCGATATACCCCTTGGAGGAAATGTCAACCTGAATAACAGTGATGGGCTGCAACCAGTTTAACAACCAGTTCGATGATTGTGTGCTTCGCGCCTAACGCACTTGCGCACAGCATTCAAAATACAGCAATTTGAAGCTCAGCTGCTTACCTTCTAAGGCAGCCCCGGTAAGTAGAACAGTGGAGGTGTGGAAATCAGCTTTGCCGTGTGAATCAGCTGAGCCAGAAAGAAGGAAATGTAGGACAGGATAGGGCAGGGGCGGGTGGCTGGGGCCAGCTGATCATCGGAACTACCAGTTCGCCCAAACCGGTCCAAACTGGCAGCAGCCCACCACTGCTGAATAAAGAATGACTTCTTCCTTGGAAAAGGTACCACACAAACATACCTATAGTATGTGGCATCTATTCAGATTCTTAATGATTAACTTGAAGCACAGATAATAAATAATTGCTGGTAAAATAGATTCATTTGCAATGAAATGAATTATTATCCTTCACCTGTTAAGGGGCTATATGAATTTGATACTATGGAAGCTTCTGAAGAGAGGATGAATTGTAATCAGCACACAAAAAAACTTGGATGAGCATTCAGGCTTTTCTGTTCTTGAGAAACTGCACAACAGGTCTATATTTTAGATCTCTGACATATAATTGTATAATATAATATTGTGTTTTCTCATCGACATACAACATAGAGGAAAGGCTTATAACCTAATGATAGGTGTTGCATGATCAAAATCAGAAGTGTAGAAGAAATGGGGCTTTCAGTTGCAGCCATTCCTTGCCACCTTTCAGTTTATTTCCAGGAATTTCCAGAAGTGGTTACCAACTTTTGTATTCTGTATTTTAAAAATGCATGTTAATGTGACAAAAACAGATAACTGGACCAGAATGCCACTTTATAATGCCTTGGTAAGGCCACACTTGCAATATTGCAACCAGTTTTGGTCGCCACGATGTAAAAAAGATGTTGAGACTCTAGAAATAGTGCAGAGAAGAGCAACAAAGATGATTAGGGGACTGGAGGTTAAAACATATCAAGAACAGTTGCTGGAATTGGGTATGTCTTCTTCTTGTTGTTGTTGTTAGTTGCGAAGTCGTGTCCGACCCATCGCGACCCCATGGACAACGTTCCTCCAGGCCTTCCTGTTCTCTACCATCCTCTGGAGTCCATTTAAAGACTTCGGTTTCTTGTCCGGAGGGATGGTGATGCCATATTCCCAGCCTCGGAGAGAAGACAGAAAAGCTTGGGATGTTAAACGGAATGGTCTAACCTTTTGCATTGAACCCAGGGGAAACATCTGTTGAACTTCTACTCCTTTCCATGGACAGGGGTGAGGAATTCTGAAATTGGAAGTCCAGCATGTCTGTTGAGACCTCAGCCCAATTTTCCAGATCTTGATGGACCTTGATGGACACATCAAGGAAGAAAGTCCTTGCTGACCGTTTTTTAAACCCAAACAGCAAGGAATTGCTCGGTAGCCTCAAAATATCCCTTCCTCTAGTTTTATTAATCAATTCGGCTACAGCCCATTATACTATACCTAGTTCAAAAAAGAGAGAAGGCAATAATATGAAGGAATGTCAGGAGATTCCTTATCATCTCATTTCCTTGTTCAAGAAGCAAGAATGTATTTGTCCAGACAAAAGTGGGGGTTTGCTCTAAATCCTCCAGAGCTTTTTAGTTCTCTCTCCATTATGGTCTATTTTCTATGTGTCTGCTGTTTGTTTGTTTGTTTTTAAAGAATTGTTTCTTTAGAAAATTGTGCTGGCTTAACAAGGGTTTTAGCCTAGAATTAAGAACTATCTCTTTAAGACATAGCATTCTGGGGAATGTAGTCCATTCCATGTGATCATAACTGTGTACTCTTATTGTTCATTGAAGTATGCCTGGGGGTGCGGGAGTAATTGAAGTACGCTATCCCAAAGGAAGGCTTTTCAAGCTATCTACCGGGAAAGGATGCCTGAAGAGGGAGATGGGGAAGCATTAATCCTTTTTTACAATATTCGTGATGGTTCCAGATTATGACTGTAGATTCAGAAGAATTTCTACATAACCGTGAGTGTTGTCAGAGGATGCCTGAAGAATAAAATATAATCTGATTGAATGTACCATTGCGTCGGTGTTAAACTGCCTGATGATAGCACAACCAATCTACGCTTGATTCAGAACAGTAAAAAAGGATTATTAGCCTTGCCCAATTCAAGCTTCGTAAATTTTATTGCTTGCAAATTTTCATCAACGCAAAGAGAAGGGAGAAGCTGCTTGCATGCCTTCAAATTCTCTCCCTCACCCCCCCCAACGCCACTGAAAGAACCAGATTCTTCTGTTGGGAAAGCTAAATGAGTACTAAGGAATTTATATGGCTGTCATAAAGAGGCCACCCCTTCCTTCTTCCCTTTGTAAACGAAAGGCAAAGCTTCAAAGAACCTACTGGGGTCGTCCCAAGCAACCTAAGAGGCCATAAAGTGAGACCCAAGTGCCATAAAGTGAGATGGGAGGTTTGTTTCTCTCTGTGTTAAAAGAATGGAATTGTAATTCCTTACCTTCGCAATCTAAGCAAATAAGCCTGCTCACCCTCCTTTCTGTGATTAGGAAAATCCAACTTAACTGATTCAAGCCTCATAACTTTGGGCAGGCAAAATTACATAAATGCGTACATCTGTTTCAGAGCATTCCTTTGGACAAAGAAAACATAAAGTGAGACCCAAGTGCCATAAAGTGAGATGGGAGGTTTGTTTCTCTCTGTGTTAAAAGAATGCAACTGTGATTCCTTGCCTTCGCAATCTAAGTAAATAAGCCTGATCACCCTCCTTTCTGTGATTAGGAAAATCCAACTTAACTGATTCAAGCCTCATAACTTTGGGCAGGCAGAATTGCATAAAGGCGCACATCTGTGTCAGAGCATTCCTTTGAACAAGAAAATTGCTAGTTCTTCATATCTACCATCTCATACGTTCCACCTAAGTGTCCAAGCATTGATTCATTCACAGT
>QLTV01002116.1:332819-344846 GCA_003457575.1 Thermophis baileyi | reverse complement strand
AGTATTCCTCTGGTCCACTAATTTTGTCACTTTGTCAAAGAATGCAATAAGATTAGTCTGGCATGATCTGTTTTTTACAAACCCATGTTGGCTTTTGGTTATTACTGTATTTGCTTCTAGGTGTTTGCTGATTCGTTGCTTGATTATCTTTTCCAGAATCTTCTCTGGTATTGAGGTCAAGCTGATGGGTCTGTAGTTTCCTGGATCTATTTTTTTCCTTTTTTGAAGATGGGAACTACATCAGCTCTTTTCCAGTCCTCTAGCAGTTCCCTGGTGCTCCAGGATCTTTGAAAGATATAGTTCAGTGGTTCTGAGATCTCGTCTGCCAGAACCACTGAACTATATCTTTCAAAGATCCTGGAGCACCGGGGAACTGCCAGAGGACTGGAAAAGAGCTGATGTAGTTCCCATCTTCAAAAAAGGAAAAAATAATAATTAAATAAATATATTGTTCTGATGCTGCATTTAGAGGTTAGTGGAACTAGTATGGGCTTTCTCTCACTTCCCTTTTGACCTGAGGAAGAATTGCAATGAAGGGACGAGATGCTGATCTGAATTAGCACTTGGGCTAGTACATTGCATGGATCTTTATTCACAACCATTTTCTGATTAGAATGATTCTTCCCCCCGAAGTTTGGTTTACAGTCCTGCTGACTCTCCTCCCAGTTTATTTCTTTTTAGAAAAATGCCTCATCCATTCCAAGGCTCTGAACTTGTGGTTGATGCCCTCCATCAACTCAGAGAAAGATATATTGCTTGAAAAGTATTGAGAGTAGTGCCAGTCATTATAGCTTTGTGATTCCCTTTCAATCATTTCTTAAATGAATTGTGAATATTCTGCAATAGGGATGTTTTTAGTAAAAAAAAAAAAAGCCATGGGGGGGGGATTGGTAGGATGAGAGAAAAACTGGAAGGTTTGGCAAAATTGAAATGCATGTGTTACTTGTCTATTTAGCCAACTTTACAGTTTTACAATAAGCATTATGATATTAAGTTAAGATGCTTTGCATTATAAATATCTTGATTTGCTCATAAAGTATGTTTTCTCTTTAAAATCTGAATACAATTTATTTGAAAAATAACTTTCAATTTATTGACTGAAATATGTATATAAAATTTTTAAAATGATGAACTCTAAATACAAAAGCGTTTCTTCATTGCTGTCTGTTTGACAACAGACCAAAAAAAATATTAATGTCAAAAACGCTCCCCTCCACATTGTAATAAAATAGAAGAAGTTATATGAGCTGGGCTACTATATTAAACAAATACAGGAATACCCCAATTTCATCTGGAAAAAAACCTTAATCTGATTTGATTTCACTCTAAAAAAGGTTGAGGGACAAGATTTAGAAAAAGATTTTGCCACATAAAATGATCGCTGTGTGTTCAGTCGGATTCTTGATTCCAAATAGTATCTCTCAGCAGTTTTTACTTCTGAAGTGCTTCCTAAATTTCACAATCCATTTTTTTTCACAAAAATAAACAAACCTCAGGGGAAAAAAATCCATTTTTTTCTTTCTTAACTCCTCTATCCAAGGCCAGCCTATTTCTATAGTTTTTACTTGTTTACAAAATTCAAACATATTTCTCTTAAACATACTCTGTGCTCTTTTGGAATTGATTTATTTGCTAAATAACTTACTCTTCTTTCATGAAAGCATATGGATCTGGACTTGGGAAGGGAGGAGGGAGAGAGGAACCATTAAGTGAGGAGAATGGACAATTAAGTCCTGAAAAAGTGGAAAGCTTGAAATTCAAAATAAGCCTATGCTGATTTTGTTTGGTATGAGATGGATTGACTTTCAAGATTTCTTACCTACAATAATAAAGAACCGTTCCTGGTACTCCTGCTGCTTTCTTGACCTTGCCTACCTTAAAAAGCTGGGACAAGGCCATCTACATCACCCTCTATTTTTACCCACATCTACAAGTGTGATTTAGGTTGGGCTGAGAGACCATTATTGATCCAAAATTACCCATCAAGCTTCAGTGAATCCCCAAGTTTCTCAAGACAAAGACATAGATTAGGGGTTCTGTTTAAGTCTCCACATTTTTTTATTTATTTACTGATCCACATTTGCAGAAAATTTAAGAAATGTTGATCTAGGGTTACCAGAGAGAGCCAGTTTGGTTTAATGGATAAGGCACCAGTCTACAAACTGAAAGACCGTGAGTTCACAAAAGCATATGGGACACCTTGGCCAGTCACTCTTTCTCAGCCCTAAGAAGGAGAGAATGGCAAACTACTTCTGAAACCTTGCCGAGAAAACTGCAGTAGTCCAAGTGCTCACCTGGAATCAAGACTGACTCAAAGCATCCCCCCATCCCACAGAGTTGGTCTCCTCCAGGTCCCGTCAGCTAAGCAGTGTCGGCTGGCGGGCCCGCGGGGAAGGCCCTTCTCTGTGGCTGCCCTGGCTCTCTGGAACCAGCTACCCCCTGAGATCCGGACTGCCCCCACCCTATTGGCCTTCCAGAAAGCATTGAAGACCTGGCTTTTCCGGCAAGCTTGGGGCCGTTGATCTCGCAATTTGCGAGGTCCGGCCTTGAATGATATGTATGTATGTGATTTTTAACTGTTTTTTTAAAAATTATTTTATGATGTTTTAAATGTATTTTTTATCCCCGGTTGTAAGCCGCCCAGAGTCCTTCGGGAGTTGGGCGGCATAGAAATACAACAAATAAATAAATAAATAAAAACCAAAAAGAATGGGATGGCCACCAGTGGCAGGAAAAATATATGGAAAATTGTAATCCTTTGGTGCTATTTAGTGTTTTCTCCAGATTTTGCTAGTCATAGTTCATCTCCATCATTTGGTGCTAGGTAAAAGAAAAAGCTATGGTTATGCTACTGTGGATTATTGGTCTGGTTATTGTACACTTCTTTTCCTAAAATTACTTCTGCTTTCTCCATACATAGACAATTTCCTTGGCCTGACAAATAAAGCTGAACAGGAACCAATTTGATGATGAGCACATCCCAATGGCCTCATTTTCAAAAGAGTACAGACATCTTGTGATCAGCCAGGCTTTAACAAAGGGTGCCAATATGTTAAATCAAAAGAAAAAGAGAAAGATATTCATTGCCTCACGGCATTTCACCATATGGTAGTAAATTAACTAAAATATTAAAGAACAATCCGGTTAGGTGGCAGAAAGTTGCCTGGATTTTTAAAACTTAAAAGCATGAGTGTGATTGGTTGTACAATCAGAGAGGTGTATTTGCATTTGGCATTTTTGTCCACCAATTGAGTCCTTCCCAACAACCTGGAAAAGGCAGTTGTTGCTGTTTAATAATACTAAAGATATTATTGCAGGATGTAAATTGTTTCAGTAAAAATGCCTTTTGCAAATGACTGATGGGGAATTTGTCAATCCAGATGGAGTTCAAGTGATTTTCCAGATGTTTTGGAATTCCCCCCAAGGCACCTACTATCATTGGTACTATCTTTGCTTTCTTTTCTCCACAATTGTTTTACTTTTGTTTGCAGGATTTTATATTTTGTGATTTTCTCCCGTTCTTTCTCTTCTCTTCTGCTGTCTCCACATATTGCAATATCCATTATCAGATTTTTTTTTGTCTATCATTACTTTCTCTGTTTTATGGTCCTACAAATTCTTGTTTGCAAGCAAGTGAAAACAAGATACTTCAGTGTCTTGTTTCTTTCACATATTCCAATGTACCATTGTTGCTATTCTTTTATGCCATTAATTATAATCAGACTGTGTGATCTTCTTGCAGCAGCTCTCTAGAATTCTGTTGACCCTTAACAATGGAAGGATAAAGGTATCCATTAGTTAAGTGGATTCTTGTGCATAGGCATGATTAGTAATAAATCAGTTTAATTAAAAATTCACCTGTGGTCCTGATCTTTGGTGTCTGACAGGGGTACTACCTTTGGCTGCAAAAATCTACAGCATTCACAAAACAAAGAAAGTTTTCTGTATCTTCTGCAATCATGCTGGCCACATGACCACGGAAGTGTCTTTGGAGAGTACTGGCTCCCTCAGCTAAGAAACGGAGATGAGCATTGCCCTCTAGAGTTAGACACAACTGGACAGGGAAAAGCTTTATCTTTATTTATTTATTTATTTATTTATTTATTTATTTATTTATTTATTTATTTATTTATTTGCATTTCTATGCCGCCCAACTCCCAAAGGACTCTGGGCGGCTTACAGCAAATATAAAAAACATAATAAAATATAGAAAGCTTACATAATAAAAACATTTAAAAACAATTAAAAACCCATACACACCTTTTCCTGGCCTGATCTCGCCAAATTGCAAAAGCGAGATCAACGGCCCCAAGCCTGCCGGAACAGCCAGGTCTTCACCGCTTTCCAGAAGGCCAACAGTGTGGGGGTAGTCCGGGGCCGGGGCAGCCACAAAGAAAGCCCTCCCCCATGGGCCCGCCAGCCAGCACTGTTTAGCTGACGGGACCCGGAGGAGCCCAACCCTGTGGGATCTTACCGGTCGCTGGGAGCTATGTGGTAGGAGGCGGTCTCGAAGATAACCTGGCCATAAACCATGTAGGGCTTTAAAGGTAATAACCAACACCTTGAATTGTGCCCAGAGACCAATAGGAAGCCAGTACAGCTCGCAGAGAATCGGTGTAATATGGGTGTAACTAGGTGCACCCATGACAGCTCGCGCAGCCGCATTCTGGACCAACTGTAGTCTCCGAACACTCTTCAAAGGTAGCCCCATGTAGAGCACGTTGCAATAATCTTTCAAAGTGCCCAAGGCATTTTATATATGCCTAGATCAGGTATTCATATTTTTAGAACTCTCCAAGAAGATTTTAGTCCTTCAGTCATGGCCTACTTGTGTTAAACATGTTATACATCACAATAATACTTCAGTTAGTCACCTTTAAGATTCTTTCTGGAAGTGTACATTCTTTCTGTACCTACTGCACCCTTTGCATTTTAAAAAGGTCATCAGGATTATTTTTTAAATACTAATGTCAATTTCTAACAACAGAATAAAGTGGATTTATTTAAAGTGAATTTACTAATCATTGATCACATATCTTCTTTCCTTATCTTTTTGCTTTTTAAAACCTTTTGGAAAGAAAAGTTTGATTGTTGTTTGCTTTAGAATACAGAAAGATACAAAAAAAAAGGGCAAAAATAGAAGCAAACAAATAAAAAGAGAGAGAGAGACAATAATGTATAAAAAATTCGAGGATTAACCTTGACAGCACAGAATAATATTGATCTGTCTTTCAATCACAATCTATGAAGGTCCAAATATTTTGGAAACTTGAGGATCTGTTCTTCAAAATGTCCCATTTGAAAATATTTCAGTGGTAACAGTGTTCATACCTCATATTGAAAGGTCAACCTTTCTATTGTTCAGCTTGTACTTTATTTCATACTGTATTTCTTTTGTGAAGTCCAGGTCCATGGTCTGTAATAAAGTATGATTGATTGATTGACTGATTGTTCAGGAAAAGGAAAAGTTAAGACAAATGAAAACTGGTTTGAGAAATTACTATCCTTTAACAACTCTATTCTTTTTTTTTTCTCCTTCACTTTCCATAAGAGGGGAAAAAAATGGGAATAAGTTTTGGGAGGGTGTTATTGGTAATATAAAGCTAGTGAAGCACGATTGGATATTTCAATACTAAGGTAAAATGTTACTTTAGAAGAACCATTCCCTATACTTGAACATGTATAGAAGCCTCTTGGCTTATTCGCTGTTCTGACCAACCCCCAGATTCCGATTCCCTTCCTGTGTGTCTGCTCTAAAGGCAACTTGTTGCACGGAGCACCTGACACAATGCCAGAGATGTGTTCTCCTGCTCAGAGGCTTCCCCAAGCAGGCTGAGCTTGCCACCCCGAAGCAAAGAAATAAATCAACCCACCCCTCCTGGGAAATGACCTTCGAGAGGCTTTCCTGTCTTAAGGCAAACAGGTGACTCTTTCCGGTGCCCCCCTCTTTGCGGGCCTTGGCTACATCTCTAGAGAACTCTGCCTAACCCATTAGTATAAGGAGAGTGAGCAGGAGCAGAGAAGCCCCCGATTAGTAATAGCAATAGCACTTAGACTTATATACCGCTTCACAGTGTTTTCCAGCCCTCTCTAAGTGGTTTACAGAGTCAGCATATTGCCCCCAACAATCTGGGTCCTCATTTTACCGACCTCGGAAGGATGGAAGGCTGAGTCAACCTTGAGTCAGTGAGACTCGAACTGCCAAACTGTTGGCAGCCAGCAGTCAGCAGAATTAGCAATAGCAATAGCACTTAGACTTATATACCGCTTTACAGTGCTTTACAGCCCTCTCTAAGCGGTTTACAGAGTCAGCATATTGCCCCCAACAATCTGGGTCCTCATTTTACCCACCTCGGAAGGATGGAAGGCTGAGTCAACCTTGAGCCTGGTGAGATTTGAACCGCTGAACTGCTGAACAGTCAGCTGAAGTAGCCTGCAGTACTGCACTCTAACCACTGCGCCACCTCGGCTCTTAGGCCAGGAAGAGGGCAAGAGGAGCCAAATCTGTCCCCCAATCCTGCTTCCCAAAAACTTTCCTGCCCCTGTGCAAACTCAACCATCCTTCTTCCCTGGCCAGTCTTCCATGCTGGTTAAGGTTGGCACATTCTGTAGTAATCAGTCAGGGCATTGGCAGGTTATTAAATTATTTTCCAATCAGCCTGATCCTTTCTGGCAGGCTTGGGCCATTCTCTGTTTCTGAAGTTTGCAGCATGTTTTCAGGGAGGAAAAGAAGAAGAGGGGAATGGGGGGAAATGGTGCCCTTTGTGGCTCTTAGCGAGGACGGCCACAGGTAAAGCACTCAGACAAGTGCTCAGAGTTACCCTGCATTGAATTGTCCCGCGGCAAGTTGCCCTGTGGTGAGATGGCCACTGCGACTTGGCCCATTCCACCTCTGCAGTGCAGCCCCTCCCTCCTGGGAATCTGGACTACATTCCACCACATAGTTAATCTTATTTAATCTTAACTCTTCTGCTAACCCTAGGCCTGACCTTCTTGCTCTGAAGGGACCAAGAAAGATCAGCCCTTCATAGCAGTGGTGGGTTACTGCCGGTTTGGACTGGTTCGCCCGTACCGGTGGTGTAAATTTGCACCCACTCACCGAACCGGCACTGATGGCCGGCTGTCCACACCTCCGAACCGGTCCTCCGGTCGCTGCGGCTGGCAAAGAACCCTCTGTGCATGCACAGAGGCTTCTGTGCATGCGCAGAGGGTCATTTCCCTGACATGACGTAGGATGGACATAATTTCCCCGACGCACTTCCGTCGCAATGCGAACCAGTAGGGAAGGTAAGTGGAACCCTGCTTCATAGCTGGATGAGGCAACCTTCAAACTGCCAGGTAATGGTGATCTGAAAAGGAAACAAATTATTAGTTTTATTCTAGATGTATTTTACTGCCAGAGGCCCTTATGAAAATTATCAGTTACAGATTAATTCAACTGAATTTAACAGCTTAGTAAAGGAGAGATGGGCAGATTTATGGATTTGCCTCAGGGAGAGAGATTTTGTGGGTCAGATCTATCAAAGCACCAAAATTCTCAGAGTTACTTACTGAACATCTTTTTTTACATACATATGATATTTTATTAAAGGAAATTTTTACAAAGCTAAAAGGCAGAGAAATATAAAAGAGAAAAGAGAAAAAGATAGAAGAAAAATAAGAAAAATAGATAAAAGAAAAAGCGATAAACACTGTAGATTGAGACAAAAGAGAAAGCAAGACCTCCAATATTTACAGCAATTACAAACATAATTAATATTATTTTCCCCCTCCAAAATTACATGGCATGGTTCTCTTCTTCCCATATACATATTATGGTGAACTTGCTGTGAGGCTTCAGAAGACAATTTATTTTTTGAAAGATCCTCTAGTCCAGCATAAAAATAACTATCAGAAGGAATAGCAGCGGTGCCCTTCAACACTTAGCAACACAGTGGTATACATACTTCATGACGAGATATATGTATATTTAGATTATAATAACTGTTTTAAAATTCACATCTACACATTTCAGTTGGCATATGCCAATTCATGTAAATCTGGATATTATTATTAGCAGCAGCAACATGAATTAAGTCATCCTCACCAATTATTTGAAGGAACTAATTATCCTGAGCATTTGAAACAATGATCCACAGCCTTAGACACATTCTCCACCCACCAATCTTCTCTTTATTAACATCCTTTTAGTCCTATCTGTTGTTGAATTCCTGCTACCTGCTATGCCCATGCATATTCTCCCCCCCCCCAATTTTGTTACTTTAACTTTAATTGTAGAAACTGGCACCCAGGAGTTTCCCATCCTTTCTGCATGTTTAGTCTTGTGTGGAATTCCTATCACAGAACTGAAAGGGCCAGTATACAAACATGATTAGCTGAAGGATGAATTGATTTGCAGACTGCTCACTTGGCATATCGGGCATCTCCTTTCTTGACCACATCACAAATGACACCATTCAACAATATTTTATTTATTTATTTATTTATTTATTTATTTATTTAAGGGCATTGTGGTGTAATCCAAGTTATAGAACTAAATAACGGAGTTCCTGTTTCTAACAAATCTGCTAGGCATTTCTACACCAAGAGGACCCTGAAAACATCATGCCTTCCTTTCTTATAAATTGCTGCTTGACATCTTCTGTTGCTCTCAGGGTCACAGAGATCTTTGATTAAGTATCTTATTATTTATTTCTTTATTAATTGTATTTCTATGCCGCCCAACTCCCAAAGGACTTTGGGCGGCTTACAGCAAATATAAAAAACATAACAAAATATAGAGCTTACATAATAAAAAACATTTAATTTAATATTTTGGTAATAAATAAAATGTATTTGGTAATAAATAATAAAAAACATTTAATTTAATATTTTGGTGTGGCACCAATTATAGCCATGATGGTGAACCTATGGCACGCATGCCAGACGTGGCACGCAGAGCCCTCTCTGTGGGCACGCGCACCATCGCCAGCTGCTCTTCCGGGTTCCGTCACACGCATGCGCGCGGCAGCCAGCTGCTCTTCCCAGTTCCATTGCGCACATGCATGCCGGAACCTGGAAGAGAGAAGCTGGCCAGTGCGCATGCATGCCGGACCAGCTGTCCGGCATGCATGCACGTGACGGAACCCGGAAGAGCAGCTGGCCACTGCACGCTTGCACACTGGCCAGCTGCTCTCTTCTGGGTTCTGGTGCTCTGGCACATGCGCGCACCAGTTTCAGCACTCAGTGCCAAAAAGGTTAGCCGTCACTGAATTATAGAGAAGATGAGAGAAGGCTGGCTCCGCTGGTATGGATATGTCCTGTGAGCAGCACCTTCCACCATTGCCAAGACTGCCTACCAACTAGAAGTCAATGGTGGGCGACCTTGCGGGCATCCAAAACAGAGATGGCAAGACACCATCAACAAAGATATGCAAGCCGTGGGCCTGCGCCCTGGAGACACAGCTGACCATACACAGTGGCACTCAATGATCTGAAAAGGGGACCCTGCACCTGTGGGAATATGCTAGGAGGAGGAGGAGGAGGAGGAGGAGGAGGAGGAGGAGGAAGTAGAAGGAGAAAGAGAAGGAGGAGAGCCTTTTAACACTTTGCATTCCTTCTCTATCTCCTACCTTCTGTTATCCAAAGCAACTTCCTTAGTCAAATGGCATGAAGAAGAAGAAGAAGAAGAAGAAGAAGAAGAAGAAGAAGAAGAAGAAGAAGAAGAAGAAGAAGAAGAAGAAGAAGAAGAAGAAGAAGAAGAAGAAGAAGAAGAAGAAGAAGAAGAAGAAGAAGAAGAAGAAGAAGAAGAAGAAGAAGAAGAAGAGGAGCAACAACTGGCAAAAAGCATTTGCTTGCAACTCTCATGTACTGTATTTCTTGGTGTTTGCAATTGATAAGCTGAAGACTTTGCATTTTGTAGCTTGGTCAGACCTTCAGCTTGCTTGATGACGCTGAACAATTCTGCATCTCTCAAAGTAGAGCATGCTGGCAGAGGTTGCAATTTGTAGTGGAACAAATTCTGGAAAGCTGCAAGTTTTCTGTCCCTGAGCTACACGATAGATTTTTTACTGGTGAGATTTGGCTTCAGAACTTTGCTTGGCCATCTCAAGGGGAAGATATAGGAAGTCATTATCTCTTAGCCTATCTAAGGTCTCAGAGAGATGAGGAGAATTAAATGTGATGGCTTTCTTTATACAATCCCTGAGCTCCTTGATGGGAAGGACAGGATGCCAACATACTGAAATGCATTTTCCTAACTATGTTATTTTGATTACAAGCCTTCTGAGCTTGGATACACTTTTGCTTTAGTTAATAGCTGAACAGATGGAAGCTATGTATGAATATTAGAGATATATTTCTTTCACATCAGCAAACAGTGCGTAACATTTTTAAAATAAGCATCATCTCTGCTTCTAAATAAGTCTGCACTGCACTTACTTTTAAATATCCCTATTTTGGACACAGGTAAGTAACAGCCACTACATTCCTCAATACCTCCCCCCCAGTGGTGGGATTCAATGTTTTTACTACTGGTTCTGTGGGCGTGGCTTGGTGGACATGGCGTGGCTTGGTGGGTGTGGCTTGGTGGGCGTGGCAGGGGAAGGATACTGTAAAATCTCCATTCCCTCCCGATCAGCTGGGACTCGGGAGGCAGAGAATAGATGGGGGCGGGGCCAGTCAGAGGGGGTATTTACTGGTTCTCCGAACTACTCAAAATTTCCACTACCGGTTTTCCAGAACTGGTCAGAACCTGCTGAAACCCATCTCTGCCCCTCCCCCCCGCAATATGGTACTCACTATTAGAATAAAAACATTTACTAGTTGAGCGTTTTATCCATAGCTTTATGTTTAGAACCTATTGGGCACTTCTCATGGCTTTTAAAGTCCTGTAGGCTTGGGGGTTTTGAGTGTGCTATCATTGTAACAAAGCACAAATTGCTGATGGGAAGTTGAATTCCTAGGCAGAGATCCCAAAATAACAGGTATGCTTTTTAGAGTTCATTGTTGTTCCACCAACTTCGTTTCTGTCATGAAAACGTATTTTGCTGCTTGAAGCGCTGCTATTTGTCTTTATTTTCCCTATGTTGAAGAAGTTACAATAAATGCAATATCAATGTGTAATGTGAGCATCATTCTAAAGAGTGTGAATGTTAAAAAAAAAATCCAATTGTGTTCAAATGTACATCATCTTTAATCATCAGACAGAGACTTCTCATTTCATTCTCATAAAGAGTATATCCTGTAAAACTGTCATTGTGTCACTGCCTTTTACAGGTGATCTAAGTGATGACGTTTTCCATTTGTACTCCTCTGTTACATTTCTACTACTTCTTCCATATATTTTTTTCCCTTGGCGCAAAACTCATCTGTTAAGGAGGAAAAGAGAAAATGCTTACAATAAGCCTTTTTACTGATACGGCTGGAACCCTATTGTCACTTTTGCTAGAAATAGTTATAGGTTTTTATTGGCTTATGCTGTCAAAGCTGAACGTTCTTTCCTCCCATTCATTTACATAGAAGAACTAACTCATGATTCTGCTATACACTCAAAATGCTTTAAAAGAGCTTAACTTTGGAAGCTTTGACCTATTTTCACATGTTCCTTTATAATGAGCAGGCACATAGGAAGCTATATCCTTCGGGAGTTGGGCAGCATATAAATTTTATAAAATAAATTTTATAAAATAAATAAATATGCAGCATGAATATTGAATCGGATCCAGAATTTTGATGTTGAAATCCTATTGAATACTTCCTGTTGATTAATTTGGAGATAATCACTATCAAACACTTCCAACTATAAACATGCATAATCTAGTCAGTGACGTTAGTTTTGCCTTCTACAGCTGATGGTTTTATCAAAAGATTGATGAAAAGAACTTGAATAGGGTTGTGTATCTCTTTCAGTTATGTTCATGGTACATATAAATTTAAATTGTATTGTATTGTAATGTGTTGTGTTGTGTTCTGTTACATTACGTTACGTTACATAATATTATATTATATTATATTATATTATATTATATTATATTATATTATATTATA
>QLTV01002116.1:277579-310138 GCA_003457575.1 Thermophis baileyi | reverse complement strand
ACTCTAGAGCAGCGGTTCTCAACCTGTGGGTCGTGACCCCTTTGAGGGTCAAACAACCCTTTCACAGGGGTCGCCTAGCCTGCCATCTTGGTGCTACACCCCCTTTGTCACCTCATCGTGTGCGGGGAGGGGGCAGGGAGGGGGTCATGGGGGTGGGGGTCGCGGCATTACGAAGGTTGAGAACCACTGTCCTAGATGCTGCTACTTTCTGAAGATATCCTAGGAGAAGGTAAATAATTGTCCTCCATAGTCTTATCTTCATTTTGTCATGATTCTATGTAATACAGTACAGTATAAAATGTAATCACAGTTTGTAAGTGTTTTTTATCTAATTTTGGGTCAAGATTTTGACTGGGAAGTTATCAAACTATAAAGTTTTGGGGGTATAATAGGTCAACAATAATTTCTCCAAACTCTTTCAGGGGATGTGGCATTCTACCAAAGCAAAGCTGAAATCAGAAGTTCAGTCTGATTTCCAAGTGTTTATTGGTTTTTCAGTACACTGTATGAAAAATCATTTTCAGATGTGAAGTTAGGTAAAAATGTTTTTTTGCTTTCCAGGACACAATAACACCTAGATGCATTCGACTACCCAATACGCCAATTCTTCAAAGTTTGTCCAACAAATTGTCACTGGTGCGATAATGCAAAAGGTTCATTTCACTTTGTAAGTCTACAGTTCACCATAAAAGTTCAAATCAAAGTAGAAAATAACAATTTGGCCTGCCCTGATGATCTGTGGCTTTCAAGTGAATAATGATCTCCTTTCGAGTGATAAATATGATTGAGTTAATTTGGGATAACTACGTTGAAAGTGTCAATAAAATGTGAAAGCAGAAAATGTGTAGACCAATTCCTTAGAATTAATGATGGTTGAATGTGACGTAGCAGTTCTTACCCACCTTGGGCAATTCTCTACAAAGTCATTGTTTTGATATGACCAGTTCAATTAGAAAATCTATACATCAGAAGCACATTGAATACAATGAAACACCATAGGACAACATTGCTCATGCATTGTTTTTAAGCAGGTTTTGGAGATTTTTGTCTTCATTTTGTCTAATTTTTTTGTTGCTTTCACCATGATACCATGTATATATTCTTTTCTTTGTACTGGAGACTAAGACTAAAACCTGTTTAGATATTTTGCATGGGATAGAAAAATATTTCATACAAATATTGTAATTAAACATGCAGCAGAAAGATTGATAAAGTATGAGCTTTAATTATTTTGGCACACAAAAAGGATTTTTTTAACACAACCCTAAGATCAACATCACTATAATTGTTCTTTGTTTGTCTATATCAGTGATGGCGAACCTATGGCACGCGTGCCACAGGTGGCATGCAGAGCCATATCTGAGGGCATGCGAGGCGTTGCCCTGTCAGCTCCAGCGCGCATGTGCACACTGGCCAGCTGATTTTCAGCCTTCTTTTTGGCCTTTTTCGCTCTCCCCAGGCTTCAGGAAAGCCTCCTAAACCCTGGGGATGGCGAAAAACAGCCAAACGGGCCAACCTGAAGTTCACTTCTGTGCTCACCCCAAGCCTCCTTTTCGCTGTCAGAGGTTTTCAGGAACTTCTTTGGCTTTGGACAGTTGCAGCCAGGCCTCCCACACCTCGGCCCATTTCTTCTGCAGCAAGGCTTTCCTGAAGGCCTCTGCAGCCGATAACAGAGTTCCAGATTGATCCGGAGCTCTGTTATCGGCTACAGAGGCCTTCAGGAAAGCCTTGCTGCAGAAGAAATGGGCCGAGGTGTGCGAGGCCTGGTTGCAACTATCTGAAGGTAAGTACCGTGTTTCCCCGAAAATAAGACCCTGTCTTATATTTTTTTGAACCCTGAAATAAGCGCTTGGCCTTATTGCCATGCACTCAAAAGCTCGATTGGGCTTATTATCAGGGGATGTCTTATTTTGGGGGAAACAGGGTAGTAGGGCAGCTCCACTTCCGTTTCATTTCTGAACTTCCGATTGCCCTGTTGGGCCATTTTTCGCCGTCCCCAGGCTTCAGGAAGTTTTCCTGAACCCTGGGGAGAGCGAAAAACAGCCCAACGGGCCTACAGGAAGTCCGGAGGCTTCAGTGAGGCCTGTGCGCATGCGCGGGGGACAGCGGGGGTTGTGCGCATGCGCGGGGGTTGTGCACATGCACGGGGGTAGGGCATTGCATTATGGGTGTGGGCACGTGCATGCACACTATTGTGCATGCACGCACCCTTTTGGCACCCGAGCCAAAAAAGGTTCGCCATCACTGGTCTATATTATGGTAATGTAGGAATCTTTTCCAAAATTGCTACTTGACTTCTGCATTCCTGGGGTTTTTTTCCCTGCCAAACGTACCAGTTTTCCCCTTAACTGCTTGCATTTGTAGCTACCTAAAACAATGCATTAGCAACATTTTAATAGAATAGGAAGGGACCTTGGAGGTCTTCTAGTCCAAACCCTTGCTCAAGCAGGAGACCCCATACCATTTTAAACAAATGGTTGTCCAACATTTTTTAAAAGCTTCCAATGATGGAGCACCCACAGCTTCAGAAGGGAAGCCATTCCACTGGTTAATTATTCTCATTGTTAAGAAATTTCTCCTTAGTTCTAGGTTGATTCTTTCCTTAATTAGTTTCCATCCATTGTTTCATTTCTTGTCTTGCCTTCTGGAGCTTTGTAAAATAAGTTGAACTCCTCTTCTTCGTGGCAACCCCTCAAATATTGAAACATTGCTATCATGTCGCCCCTAGTCTTTGTGTTATATTTTTTTCAAAGGGGAAACTGCAAATAGTTTCCATTGTAATCTGTATATTTCTACTGATTTAAATTTTCATTGTTTTTAAGCTTTTTTACACTGCTAATAATGTGGTTTATTTCCAAACATTGAAAATGGCAATTCTTTCCATCTTTGAATTATTGTAAATATATTTGTGTTAATACTATACGTGGTCCTGTAACTTCAAAAGATCGATGGGTCAGTAGCTTTCACTACTGTTTATTTATTTAAAATCAGGCCGCTTTTCAAGACATAAAGTTTGGCAAGAAAGGTCACAAATGAGATGAAACAGGCATCAACAGGCATTTGGAAAATAATTTGCAAAAATCGTCACTCTTCTACTTATGATCATCATCTTGATTTCCCATCCCACCCCTGTAAATTCTGTGCGATTGTGTACATAATCCATGTGGAAATGTTGTCAGCATTGTCTTTCCTATAGAGAGTTGTTTTAGGAATGAAGGAATTATTATCAGTGCAGGAAATTAAGAACTATAGCTTCCTGAAGCCCAGCATTAGCAAGAACAGGCATTTGCAATGATAGCCTTGAGGCTACAGAATGAGCTTCTTCATGCAACTCTTTTTAAATCTGCGTTTTGATGTAGTTGCATACTAATTTCTCAGGTGACTGCTGAACCTGTGGATTCTTCTCGTTTGTTTTTATTACTTGTAATGTAATGAATGCAAATGAGATTACAGTGGCATTCCCTCGTGCAGAATCACCAAAGTTGGCTTCCACAAAAGAAAGAAAATTGGACTGAGTGATGAATAGCCTAAACACAAGCCCACCTTGCCTGCCAGCACACCAGCCTTAGAAAGAAGCAGCTGTTTTGACATTCCATGCTGGAAATCCTGCCCTTCACAAATGTGCTTGATGCTCAGACATGGTCTCTTGGCTGCCTGCACTCATTTTCCATCTGTTGAGATGGCATTTTGCCCATGCACAAAGTGGTATGCAAATTTCACTAGGACACAGGCGCCCTAGCAGCAGGTGAAGGGATGAGACCATTGCCCATTTGGAGACCCCTCTCCAGTTGTTTCCATCTGTTTGCCAGCAGCCACTATCTTCAGCGAGTGACTGCATTTGGGGTAGATCTGTTTTCATCACCTGGAAACAGCATTGGCTGCTAGACCTAGTTTGTTTGAATGAGCTTCTCTGGCCCCTGCAATTAACTCAAGTAATCTGCTGGACAGGAATTACAGCAGCAGCAAGGCTATTAGTAAGCAGTTGTTTCCATATCCTAGAATCAGCCAGTAGCTTTATTGAATATCTGCATTTGCCCTAGCAATGCTTTCTTCAGCTGCTGAACTCATGCTGCAGATTGACTTCTGCTGGCATGGAAGGGTGGATATATCCTACCATAAGCTGCCAACAATATGGCAACCAAACAGAACAGGTACAGACTCCAACTAGTTAAGACTGCAGAAAGAACAATTGCAACCAGCCTGCCTTCCATAGAAGATCTGTATATTGTGTGGATGTAGAAGGAGGGCTGAGAAGATATCTGTAGACTCCTCCTCACATCCTGGACATAAAGTGTTTCAACTCCTTCCATCGGGATGCCACTATAGGGCATCACAAGCCAAAACAACTAGACACAGGGACAGTTTTTTCCCCTCATGCCATCACTCTGATGAACACCTAATTCCCACAGTGCTGTCTCATGTCCATGTGTATTTAGAATAGAATAGAATAGAATTTTTTATTGGCCAAGTGTGATTGGACACACAAGGAATTTGTCTTGGTGCATATGCTCTCAGTGTACATAAAAGAAAAGATACGTTCGTCAAGAATCACAAGGTACAACACTTAATGATAGTCCGGGTACAAATAAGCAATCAAATCATAGTAGGAACCAGTCAATATAAATTGTAAGGATACAAGCAACAAAGTTTCAGTCATACAGTCATTAGTGGGAGGAGATGCGTGATGGGAACGATGAGAAGATTAATAGTAGTGCAGACTTAGTAAATAGTTTGACAGTGTTGAGGGAATTATTTGTTTAGCAGAGTGATGGCGTTACAGAAAAAACTGTTCTTGTGTCTAGTTGTTCTGGTGTGCAGTGCTCTATAGCGTCGTTTTGAGGGTAGGAGTTGAAACAGTTTATGTCCAGGATGCGAGGGGTCTGTAAATATTTTCACAGCCCTCTTTTTGACTCGTGCGGTATACAGGTCCTCAATGGAAGGCAGGTTGGTAGCAACTGTTTTTTCTGCAGTTCTAATTATCCTCTGAAGTCTGTGTCTGTCTTGTTGGGTTGCAGAACCAAAACAGACAGTTATAGAGGTGCACATGACAGACTCAATAATTCCTCTGTAGAACTGTATCAGCAGCTCCTTGGACAGTTTGAGCTTTCTGAATTGGCGCAGAAAGAACATTATTTGTTGTGCTTTTTTGCTGCCGTTTTTGATGTTAGGTGTCCATTTTAGCTCTTGCGATATGGTAGAACCTAGAAATTTGAAGGTCTCTACTGTTGATACAGTGTTGTCTAGTACTGTAAGAGGTGGAAGTATGGGCGGGTTTCTCCTAAAGTCTACCACCATTTCTACGGTTTTGAGTGTATTCAGTTCCAGGTTGTTCCGGTCGCACCACAAGGTTAGTTGTTCAACCTCCCGTCTGTATGTGGATTCATCATTGTCTCGAATGAGGCCGATCACTGTTGTGTCATCTGCGAACTTCAGTAGTTTAACAGATGGATCGTTAGAGATGCAGTCATACCCATGTAGTATGGCTGTAGTATTATTTATCCTTCTTATTATTTTCTTTACTTGCCCTCTTATTGATATTATTATGATTATCATGATTATTACTTTGTTATTTTGCATGTACACTGAGAGCTTCTGCACCAGAGACAGATTCCTTGTGTGTCTAATCACTCTTGGCCAAATAAAGTATTCAATTCAATTCAATATCCATCATGCTTGGAAAGGCAATAGCTTTTTGTTGGGACTAATATTTGGAATGTTGGACACTGCCTGATCTAATGGACTGTTTTCGATTTTCAAGTTAAGTAGATACTTATCTAAGCCTCAAGAGGGAATGTTTGCTTTCTGTAAAATACAAGACTACAGAGCACTAATGGAAGAAGCTTATTCCTCTCATAGTAAAACTGTCTTATGATGAACAGGTTGTAGGTCTACCTTTACTTTATTTCTCAGAACTATCTAAAACCCGATAGTTATATCGATTGCATTTTGTTCTCAGTTTGTAACTGTATAATTATTAGAAGGTCCTAATTTTTTGATGGATATTGAAGAAGATCTTCCAGTAAGAGCCATTTGTTCCTGCTGTCAACTTGCAAAGCTTCCAAGTTACCATAAGACGGAAGGGGGGAGAGCTAATGGAGTGGCTGACTGTACTAACTGAAACTACATTCCACAAATGTTTATTTTACTGATTGTGTCCTAGGTTACCGGAGTCAGAAGGAGGGGTGTGGGGTTCACAGCCCGCCAATGTGGTTCAGTGGAGAATGTGATTTATGACATGTCCAATGAGAAGGGGGGAAACAGGGTCATGAGGGCGTGTAGCCTACGTGAGCTCAGTTCTGACTGCATCGGAGTATTGCCGAACTGTCGCTCCTAATAAATGGCTATATTTCTTTTGAAGTTTGGCTTGTGGCTCATGAATTAATTAGGACATCTTTCGGAAACTTCACACCTGCATTCTGCTATTAAAACCGTTGACTGATCGAGATAGTGGGAACACATCATAGCTGTTCTCAGATCCTGGCACTTCTCAATACAGTTCAAAGTAGTGGTTTTAATTTTAAGTGAATATTATCTGATAAAAATAAATAAATAAATAAATTATAAATTAAGGTGAGTGTGTGTGTGTGTGTGTGTGTGTGTGTGTGTTGTCTGAAGGACTGTCTTTATTTTAAGTGTCTGGGAATAATTGGCAGAAAGTGTTTTCACTGATGGTATCCTGTTTAAGGACCACTTTTTTTCCAGGATATCAGCTATCCCTAGTGATGGTTTTTAAAAAATATCTTTGGCCCTGTCAATCATGTTTTTGAAATTCTAGAACTTTATTTTCTATTGCTATTGTTACTGGAAGTCCCACATTTCTTACTTGAGCTGGAGGGGAGTAGTAATATCCAGAAAGAGCAGGCAGAGTGGAGAATGAAAGGAAGGAAAGATCATGAAGAATTAGTATTATTGAGAGCATGAAAAATAAAACCCAGAAAATGATGTAGCCATTATGGCATTGCTCTGGACTTAAAAAAAAAAAATACTTCAGCCCCTATTACCTAGGTAATGGTTCTTGTGTATTTCCATCAACATCATCTTTCTTACTCTCTATAGTTTCATAGCTATATGGGGGAGTTCAGGGAGGGGTAGCACCTCTGGTGTAGGGGCATGTCGTGTCCTTTTAGGGCAGCTCATTTTAGGGCAGCTTTTAGGGCAGCTCGTCCACCTTTGGTCCCCACCTGTCACTCAGCTCTCACCTGTGGCTATAGCATGCACAGCGGCCACACCACAGGCAACAGCTTCGACAGGCTGGCCAAACCAGGTTGAGAGTAGCCGTTGGGTCATTGACCTTCGGTGAGATAGGGACTTGTCTATCCCGAGCATGTGAAAACAGATTCTGGTGGACTGAGTGGATGAAACCTACTAGAATAGGACAACAGTCATGAAGGTGGTCTCTGCAAGCGATGTGGTACGCTAAGAGCACGGCAAGACACGAAAGACACCCTGGTCAACCACTGTGCCTAGCCCATCTCCAACTGCCTCGACTCTTGTCCTGCTATTGGAGCAAGATGGAATCTGGGAAGAGAGAGTGAGGCTGACTATGCGCACTTCTCCCTCACTTTAATCCAATTCACGCGCAAGTCTTGACATCCTCCCAATGCTGCAACAATGGTGCCCACACATGTCTGCCCAACATGTGGCAGAACATTTCGTGCCCGTATAGGCCTTACCAGCCACCTGCGGACACATAGTGGACAGCCCACAACCTGTTAGATGTCAAGGCCCTCTTCGAACACAACGGACGAACATCATCATCAGTTTCATAGCTGAGCTGATATAATTCTCAGTCAGGGGTACTGTTACCCAAAGGGCTGAGAATAAAAAGCAGGAAGTCCATGAAGCTTAGCTGTGTGTATCTATGCCATTTCCCCATTGAAAGGAATTCCTGCCTCTTGGACTCTTTGACCTGCACAGACATGTTCTACCACATGGCATCATCCTCAATTACTGCAGTTTCACCGTTCAGCATCCTTCTAAACTGTAAGCAGAGAGATGCTATTATAACAGCTTTCCACTCTTTCGATGCTCATAGTCTTTTTCTCAAAGTACTCAACAAGCGCACTCAACAGAGAGAGGGGAGCTATTTGGTTGTTGGCTTTTGTTTTAAAAAATGCTGGAGGGATCGTGGGATGGCTCACATAGGATTCTCAGCCTTTCCAGGTCGGTTGTGTTGGGGCCATCAAAACTGTTTTGAAAGAAGTGGGAGTGGAAATGTGGAAATATGGAAAGGACCTAAGAGGATGGAAAAATCTCAAACCATAAGGTTTGTTGTTTGGAATACGTAACCATGGTAACTGGGTGCAATAAAGTTAAGATGCTCCGGCAGTTATCTGCTTCTTCTATCATTTTACAAGTTTTATTGCTCTTTTTCACCTGGCTTGTTTTTATGTTGTTATTTGAAGAAAAAAAACACCCGCTGAATTGTACTGCTATTAAACAAAAAAGGAAGAGTAAAAATAATGCACAAATACATGATCCCTTGAATGTTGTGATGTATTTCTTCATAGTGTAAACTAATCAAATGACAAAATATATCTTTAAATATTATTTTGAAAGGGGTTTTGCTTTACAAAAACTTCAGATTCAGGCAAAAACAGAATAGAATTCAATTATGGCTAAACTCTTGTGACACTAGAATAGAAATAGAAATAATAGAAATAGAAATAGAAATAATAGAAATAGAAATAGAAATAATAGAAATAGAAATAGAAATAATAGAAATAGAAATAGAAATAATAGAAATAGAAATATAGAATGGAATGGAATGGAACAGAACAGGAACAGGACAGAACCGTGTTGGCTTTTTTGGCAGCTGTAGCACTCTGCTGGCTCATATTTAACTGGTTGTCCACTAGGACTCCAAGATCTCTCTCACAGTTACTACTATTGAGCGAGGGGATAGGATAGGATAGGATAGGATAGGATAGGATAGGATAGGATAGGAGCTGGAAGGGACTTGGAGGTCTTCTAGGCCAGCCCCCTGCTCAAGCAGGAAAACCTATACCATTTCAGACAAGTGATTGTCTAGTCTCTTCTTAAAAACCTCCAGTGACACTCAAGTGTGACAACGACAAATTTGTCCACTACCATTTTTTTTTACAAGATAGCAGCAAAAGAGGTATTTGTTCTAACAATGGAATATAATTTTAACAGTATGAACCTAAATGACAATATAATTCAATTACATTACCATTGTCCTTCCAAAATGCACACATGTACTCTTTGTGACTATATACAATTATAATAAATCTCCTTTGAACTGTTATCACCTGGTGTATGACTTTCAGTGTATGATCTCCTTTTTGTTACCCCCCAACATTTCATGACTATGAAACATGTTATCTCACTGACACAATATTTATTTACTTTTATCAATATTTAAATAGTTTTTCTGCTCAAGATGATGTACGGAGTTTTCTTATAATATCCAGATTTAATAAAACAAGGCAAATGGCAACAACTATTTTTTGCAATTTAGTTTGAAAATATCTTAGAAGAGGAAGTTTATATCCTGTACCCGATAAGAAAAGATGCTATACTTGATCTTAGCCAAACGGCTTTATTGATTTAAAGGCTGCATTTGATTCAGTTCCCAGAGATAAGCTTTGGGCAAAACAAGCAGCCTTTTCTATTGATCAAAAGACTCCTGCTTTTGATTATGAAACTCCATAAAAATACCTTCATGCAAGATAGATGTTCTCCTGATTGTCCTTCCGTGTCAGTTGCCACCCAAAAGGGAGTAAAGCAGTGTTGTATATTGACTCCTCTTATTTTTAATTTGTATATCAAAAAGATCCAAACTTTGGAAAAACAGTAATTTCTAACTTTTCTTGGCTGAAAGTCTGTAGAGATTCTCAGTCATCCAGGTCATGGTTATCACAAAGGTGTTTTTTTTTTCAGGAGGCAACTCGACTTCCTTGTTTTTTCTTTGAAGACGTTTCACTTCTCATCCAAGAAGCTTCTTCATCTCTGACAGGATAGTGGGGAATAGAAGGATTTATATTCCTTGCAGACAGCTGGTCATTTGCATCCTTTTAGAGGGTCTTTGAAGCACTTGGAGGTTTATCTGTGTCCTCAGGGTCACCTGAGTACTGCTCCTGATTCTTGTAGTCTGCAACATTTTTCCTCTGGAAATCAGGGGTGGGTTCTGGTTTTCGTCACTGCCGGTTTGCTCAATGTTGCGCCGCATGGGTGCGCGCGTGCTTCGCGCATGCGCAGTGCTTAAAAAAAGCTTCTGCGCATGCACAGAAGCAAAAAACAAAATGGCGGCACCTGCGCCACTGCCGCAAGAACCGGTTCGGGGGCGTGGCAGGCCTGGGTTGCTGCCGGTTCTAGCGACCCAGGCTGCCAAGTTACTATTGGTTCTATAGAACCAGTCCGAACAGGTCCGAACCCACCTCTGCTGGAAATCCCTTCCTACTCCCACACCATTCAAAGAGTGTTCATCCCAAATTGTATAGCTAAAAGTCTGTAGAGATTCTTAGTCATCAGGTCATGGTTGTCCCAAAGGTTTTTTTTTTTTTTCAGGAGGCAACTGGACTTTCTTGTTTTTTCTTTGAAGACTGTTTTTCTTGACTGGTTAATACATTCATTTTAGTGCTCCATGTTGTTGATGGCACAGACGTCCTTTCCACTGCACAATTAAGCTTGGGATTGAGGTTTGAAGCCTTTCACTGTACTTCAAGAGAAAGAGTCATCATCAACAATTTTAAGACAAAAATAGCAGGTTTCACTTAAAGGTGTACTAGTTGAGTTGGAAAAACAAATAACATTGCTATAGAACAGACCAAGAACAGACCAAGGTCCTATGGGGGGGAATCCTATGGGCCCAATCAGGGATGGGTTCCAACTTACCTCGCTGCCGGTTCGCTCCCTCCCGCACCACGTGGGCGCACGCATGCATGTGCAGTAACAAAAAATCCAATAATAATAATAATAAGCCAAAAAAAAGATGGCGACTGCATGCACAGTGCCGGAAGTCGGCTTCTGTGCGTGCTCAAAAGGAAATAATAATATTTTTTTTAAAAAAAATTCAAAAAAAATTCAGAAAAAATTCAAAAAAAAGATGGCGGCCCCCACAGACCGGCACCGACCGATCCGGGTCAGTGACGTCATCATGACATCACCAGTGGGCCACTACAGGTTCGGGAGAACCAGTCCGAACCGGGAGGAACCCACCCCTGGGCCCAATAAACATGGCAGACGTCTTGCTCTGGGAATTACTTTTCCATCTTTGGTTGCTTGGAGAGAAGAATCAGAAATATTTATTTATTGCGCCCACTTCAGTTCTGCAGTCTGCAGGAAACAGGAAGGATCTGCTGCTACAGATATTTCTAAAGCCAAAGTGATTATTCTTTTGTTTCATGATTCCTAGATTTGCTCTTATAAAACCAATGTTCTTTTAATTGGGTTAGTCATTTAAGATCTCTATTTGAGTTCTATCCAATGCCTTCTTACACTTGGACTCAGGATTTCTTACCTTAGATTTTATGCAAGTTTGACCTTGTATCAACATTCTTTGCCTTCCTTGACTTGCCTAGTCAGCTTTGGTCATCTGGGATAAATGGCACTAAATTTAATCTTAGATAATGTGACTTTTCAATACAATATTTGGTTCCATAAAACAGCCAACCTTGAATTTAAGCAACATATCTCTCAATCAATCTCCTTAGCAATCAGAGCACAAATTCTTCCATAATACAGGAGAGATATCATTCATTCTAGCTAATTGGTTAATTAATATCTCATGTGTACCATAACAGAAAGCCTTCCACCTGGCAAGGTTTAATATTTTCCATCTCAGTAGAAGGGAAGTAGAATGCCATTCCAGGGGAAGAGCGATGATGTCCCTATCACTTACTGAGTCTGTTTCGCATGTCTTATTGCCCTTCCCATTTTATGAAGTGCTCTGATTTAATAACCAACTTCTCGTTAGACTCCATTCACTAGTTCATTGTAGATAAAACTTGTCTCCTGTGGATAAAGTGCTAGTAGCAATATCTAGAAAGGAAACCAAGTTGTGTAGAATTGAGTCTGTCATCTGCACCTTCATAACTGTCTGGTCTGGCTCTGCAACCAAACAAGACAAACACAGACTTCAACGGATAATTAGAACTGCAGAAAAAACAATTGCTACCAACCTGCCTTCCATTGAGGACCTGTATACTGCACGAGTGAAAAAAGAGGGCTGTGAAAATATCTACAGACTCCTCGCATCCTGGACACAAATTGTTTCAACTTCTACCCTCAAAAAGACACTATAGGGCAGTGCACACCAGAACAACTAGACACAAGAACAGTTTTTTCCCAAATGCCATCACTCTGTTTAACAACTAATTCCCACAACACTGTCAAATAATTTACTAAGACTGTATTACTCTTCTCTTCCTTACTAGTATCTATCTCTTCCCACTTATTACTATAACCATGTTGCTTGTATCTTTCAATTTATATTGTTTTTATTTGTTTCCTAGTATGATTTGATAGCTTATTAGTAACCTTGACTATCACTAAGTGTTGTATCTTTTTATTCTTGATGAATGTATTTTATTCTCCTTACGTACACTGAGAGCATATACACCTAAGACAAATTCCTTGTGTGTCCAATCACACTTGGCCAATAAAGAATTCTATTCTATTCTATTCAAAATATCAGTCATCTAGACATACCAATTTCTTTCCCACTATGCATAAGATTAATATTAGATCCTTGTTTTTCACTTTTTTTGTTCATTGTTTTTATTGCTATTACCTTTACTCTATATTCTCCTGCACCTAAATTCAAGATACCCGATACTCATCTCTCTCTCCACAGACATTTCCAAAGCTTCAGATCAGGGATGAAATTCAAAATTTTTCCCTACCGGTTCTGTGGGCGTGGCTTGGTGGGCGTGGCAGGGGAAGGATACTGCAAAATCTCCATTCCCACCCCACTCCAGGGGAAGGATAGTGCAAAATCCCCATTCCCTCCCCACTCCTGGGGGAAGGATATTGCAAAATCTCCATTCCCACCCCACTCTGGGGCCAGCCAGAGTGAGTGTTTGCCGGTTCTCCGAACTACTCAAAATTTCCATTACCGGTTCTCCAGAACCTGTCAGAACCTGCTGAATTTCACCCCTGCTTCAGATTCCTGCTTATAAAGTCCAAGCCCCCAGGGACCTTTGCCCCTGGCTATATAATTCATTCTTCCAGAAGATAAAACCTTAAATTTGCTCCATCCCAACACATTAAAATTATCAAATATGCAAATTTGATGTAAATTGCACAAACCATAAAACACAAATAGCATACACCTAGGTAAAAGATAGTAAATTGGCCATTGGGATGGCCACAAACCCTATGCAGAGCAATATCTTTTGATATATTGAACCAACTTCTTAACTAATTACTAATATTCTTTAAAAAATGCATAATCAATTCAATGGGAAGCTGGCATGTTGTAAGGCAATATTCTCGTCTTTGGCATCTTTGTTCCAAAATAAAAGCAAATTTTGGCATACAAATGGTGGAAATCCTACACATTTTTCTTGGACTGATAAGCCTGAAAAAGTATACATTTGTTTGATATTGTTTATTTTTCCTTGTTTCTATATGTTCAAATCATGTAGTTTGAGAGCTGAAACTAACAGCAGAAAATTGCCTCTTTTTCCTCAGTTTAATGACAAAATGAAATGGAGGTTGTCGTCTAGGAAATAGCACCCCTTCACTTACCTGCTTTCTGAAGAAATTGCTTTATAATCACTTAAGGATTTGGCTTGGGTGCTTTCAATTTAGAAAATTAGGGTTTTTTTTTGCGTCTCACTGTAAACCAGTCTGTATTGGCTCAGGCTATCAAGGGATGCTCAATTCATCACCCTATGCAAATTATTACTTGGATAATTAAGTCTAATGTTTTTACTTCTGTATATCATACTTTTTTGGGGGGAAACAAAACATGAAATAGGTAGTGGTGATGAATACTATGACAAACATATATGGGTTGTAAAAATCCAGATGACCAGTGTTATTGTTGTTAGTTGCAAAGTCGTGTCTGACCCATCGTGACCCCATGTACAGCGTTCCTCCAGGCCTTTCTGTCCACTACCATCCCCCGGAGTCCATTTAAGCTCACGCCTACTGCTTCAGTGACTCTATCCAGCCACCTCATTCTCTGCCGTCCCCTTCTTCTTTTGCCCTCAATCTTTCCCAGCATTAGGCTCTTCTCCAGTGAGTCCTTCCTTCTCATTAGGTGGCCAAAGTATTTGAGTTTCATCTTCAGGATCTGGCCTTCTAAAGAGCAGTCAGGGTTGATCTCCTCTAGGACTGACTTGTTTGTTCACCTTGCAGTCCAAGGAACTCGCAGAAGTCTTCTACAGCACCATAGTTCAAAGGCCTCAATTCTTTGGCACTCAGCCTTCCTTATGGTCCAACTTTCACAGCTATACATTGCAACTGGGAAAACCATAGCCTTGACTATACGCACTTTTGTTGGCAGGGTGATGTCTCTGCTTTTTAGTATGCTGTCTAGCTTTGCCATGGCTTTCCTCCCCAGGAGCAAGCGTTTTTTAATTTCTTGGCTGTAGTACCCATTTGCGGTGAACTTGGAGCCCAGGAAAATAAAATCTGTCACTACCTCCATTTCTTCCCCATCTATTTGCCATGAATTGAGAGGGCCGGGTGCCATGATCTTAGTTTTCTTAATGTTGAGTTTCAAGCCAGCTTGATGACCAGTAGATGGCAGCAAAGACATAGATCATTGGAATTTTTGGAGCCTACTTAGGACAACCCTGTGCATACTATTATTATGCAGTAGGGCAGGTAGGTGTCTGCAATTGCAAGTTCCAAATCTTTTAGATGTGTGTGTGCCAACAACAAAATGGCACTGTAGGAACTCCTCTACAAAGAATGTTCACACCCATGGTTCCAGCCAGCCATTTTCACCAACCCAATCTTTCCATTCCTACACTAATATTCTTAGTTGGTCTCCCAACTGTAGTTCTCACATGATACCATTTTGCAACGGTGACCTGGAACATTTAGAACCTCACTCACTGAGTGTAATGCCACCTTATACTCTATCATGAACGTTGAAATTCCTGGTGGTGCATTACGCGTCATTGTATTTTTACGGGAGAGAGTGCGATATTCAGCACAAAAGGTAAAGGAAATGAAGTTGTAGAACAATGATCCCTGTCTGTTGAGATACGGAGTGTGTCAAAGACTCCCCCTAAGAGCAACCTCAGGGAAAAAGAGATGGCAGGGTTGTACTTACAGCAGGTGTCACTAAGAAACAAGAAAGAGATGTCAATATGCTCAGAGAAAAGTCAACATTTGTAGAAGGACAATAAGGAACCTACTGCCTTAGGAAGTTGATGAGGGGAGTACCACACCCTATTGTTGAAAGCAGTGATGACCTGGGAATGGTAGCAAAGCTATTGCATTTCTCACACAGTAGATGGGGCAGAAAGAAGAAAGCATCAAGGCCCATGATGTACCTCCAAATATCTTCATCATCTATTATAGAATGCAAATTTACAATACTTGAGATGGATATTTCTGAGAGCCAAATAGGCTTATTTATATCCTATTATTACCATGAGCAACTAATCTTGCATTCCACAAGGAAAAAAAAATACTCTTGTATGTCTGTGGCATCTTATATTTCTAGTTTACTTCTGGTGATACAACAGGCAATCTTGTTTTTGTAAGGATTGCTGCCCAACTGAGAACAGGCAAAAGAAAAGATGAATTAACTCATTTGCATAGAAACATTAGTTTCCAGAAATAAGGAAATTAGTCAGCTACTTATGGAATTCAGTGTTTAGAGATTTGTTTTATAACAATAATATTTTGATATCTATTTCCAAAGGGATATTTTTTTTGTATTTCATGGGGTATATAATTTTTCCAATTTATGTCATAAGTCACTTGACATAGTCACTAGGGGACATTATTGCTTATGTCCCATTTTCTGATACACAGAAGTGATTTGTAGTTCTCATACACTGAGAGATGATTCAAAGGCAATATATTTGTGTAAAACAACATTCATAGGGATCCTACAAGTCCCCCAGACTGTACAGTCCCTGAGCTTTATAAATCCTTAGTAAGGCCACACCTGGAATACTGCATCCAGCTTTGGTCACCACATTACAAAAAAGATGTTGAGACTTTGGAAAAAGTTCAGAGAAGAGCAGCTAAGATGATTAAAGGCCTGGAGACTAAAACATATGAAAAACGGTTGCAGGAATTGGGTATGTCTAATCTCGTGAAAAGAAAGACCAAGGTGTGATAGGATAGCAGTGTTCTAATATTTGAGAGGCTGCCACAAAGAAGAGGGAGTCAACCTATTTTCCAAAGCACCATAATACAAGACAAGAAACAATGGATGGAAATTAAACAAGCCTAGAACTAAGGAGATATTTCCTAACAGTGAGAACAATTAACCAGTGGGAAAACTTGCCTTCAGAAGTTGTGGGTGCTCCATCACTGGAGGGTTTTAAGAAGAGACTGGACAGCCACTTGTCTGGAATGGTATGGAGTCTCCTGCTTGAACAGGGGGTTGGACTAGAAGACCTCCAAGGTTCCTTCCAACTCTGTTATTCTGTTCTGTTCAGAGGTCATGTTCCTTAAGCATCCCTAGGATCTCATAGGGGTCTTGTGTGCAGTGGCTCTGTGCACTACAGAGCTGGTGAAAGTGCAACACATCAGACTGTCATCATGATTTTCTGGTCTTCATTGGATCAGTTTCTGGGGAATGATAATTACTCATTGCTGTTCAGTGCCTCAGGCAGGTTTAATTGGGAAGGTTGCTGCACACGTCACAAATAAAACACTAAATTCCCCAAATGTTGTACCTGCTGTAGACCGAATTAATTTTGTACCACCTAATGGACAAACCCTACATGCGATGTTTCATTTAAAAATTGAAATTTTATTACAGAGACAAGTAACATTAAAATAAAATAGATGTCAATCTGGAAATAAAACAGTGCTTTTTTGTAATAGAATGCTCAAAACGAGCAGGTTAGTTTTTTTTGTATTCTATTGAGTCGAAAATGGGACATTCTGTCAGTTTTGGTTTTGAAGTCCATCTTCCATATACAACTCCCTTATTTATGTCCAGTTTTATAAACCTAGCTGTCATAAAATGGACACAGGTGGTTATCTTTTCTGTCCCTTTAAATTTCCTATGGCGGAAATAGGTAGACAGGGTTTTTGCTTTCAAGCACTGCATTGGGTAGGGATGGGTTTCAAACACTGCAGACGGTAGAGTCCAATAAGAGTCTGTTTGCCATTCAAATGCATAAAACCCTTTCAACAATTAAGAACCCCGATTTACTAGACTTTTGTGCAAGTTCAGCTGAACATACAGAAAGTTTGAGGCTACAGAACGTTTTTGAAGTCCCAGTATCTACTGTATGCATCATGTCTGATCAACCACACTGATTCAACTCAGGGGTGGGTTCTGGATTCAGGTACTGCCGGTTCGCTCAGGGACGTGCCGTGCGTGCGCGCATGCGCATGCGCAATACTTAAGAAAAGCTTCTGCGCATGCGCAGAAGCAAAAAAACAAGATGGAAGTGCCTACGGAGCCACCGAGAGAACCGGCTCGGGGGCGTGGCAGGCCTGGGTCGCTGCCGGTTCCAGCGACCCAGGCCGCCACGTTACTAACGGTTCTATAGAACTGGTCCAAACCGGTAGGAACCCATCTCTGATTCAACTATGCCATAAGATAAGAGTCCCCTTGAGTTTCCATCCCTTTCTTAATTTTAGTTAACATGGAATATACCTTTCTCAATGTATGTGCAAAGTAAGCTGCAGTTTGAATTGAGCTATCTGTTATGACTCCAACATCTGTCTTAGTAAAATCCATTGCTTTTCCTATTGCTATAAATATGGAATCAGAATTCTTTGGATCCAATGTGTATCATTTTATATTGAACTTCAGATGAAGATGAACCAAGCCTTGGCTATTTCTATTGCAATTTGGGCTTCATTCAGTAAACGTTCATCCCTGATCTCATGTCATTATCCGAACAGCAATAAGAGCATTTATAGTTGTATGTATTTGATGTTTTGGGTTTTGCATTGTTATTCCACTGATCTCTCATACTGTGTTTTCACATCTTCCACTTATATGATAGCACACCTTCCCATGGCACACTATATCATCCTTCTATTTAGCTTCTTTGACAAATTATCACTTACTTTCCTCCTAAGTGTACCATATGCCTTTAGTGACATTAACTAACAGTTTTTCTATCAAAATAATGTACCTGTTTGGCAAGTAAATGCTCACCAGTTCTGTTAGTGTGTTGATGGGGAAATGATGGATTCATCCCACCAGCCTAACTGCTAAGGGACAAATAGTTCAGTACTTCCATGATTGTGGGCCAAAGGGAATTCTATGTACATGAATAGCTTCAAGACATAAGGAATATTTCTTTCTAAAACGCTAACCATATCCCTGAAGATTGATGAGATACGTTACATAATTTTTGCTCTTGTTCCTTATCTTTAAGCCATCAGAAATAACTATCCAGGCAGAAATAAACCTGAATGGTTTATTTTAGAATGAAGATATCCTATCTACCTGTTTCCACCACAGCAAAAATGGTTAAAATTTACTCACTCAAATCTTCTACCCTGCTACTGAATTCTCCAAGAATCTTCAAATGAGTCACAATGTCTGAACCTTATTCTCAGATATTATGAGAAGAAATGGTAAGATAGTAATAAAAGAAGTACATTTTCCCTCAATTACATCCATGGTCTTCTCTTGGAATGACAAATATTGCTATTTTTGTTGGCCCGTGTCAGTGTTTTCCCTAGCAATCTTTTCTCAGATGTCAGTAAAGAGAAGAAAGAAAGGGGATTGAACAGCTGATAGTGGAAGAATCACATTCCAGCTATTACATTGTATGTTTACATATATTTTTGACTATCATAACAATTACAACATGGTGTCTCCTTTTTTGTATACCCAGCACAGACAAGAAGAGAAGCTGAGAGGTGAATTTAGGAGCCTAATCTGTAGGCAAAAGGAAGCCATTTAGTTTGGATGCTTGATTAGAAGATTCAATGCATCTGTTTATCTGCTATTCAGTTAAGGTCTTACACACATTTTTTTTCCATCATAGAATTCTCTTCTTTTGTTTTGATATATTCTAACAAGTAATAAACCAGGGGTGGGTTCCTCCTGGTTCGGACTGGATCGCCCGAACCATTAGCGACCCGCTGGTGATGTTACAGATCCGGTTCAGTCGGTGCCGGTCCGTGGGCGCTGCCATCTTTTTTTTTGGTAATTTTTTGTGAATTTTTTACTGTTCTGCTGCTTGAAAAAGGGCCCTCCTGCCCGCCCCTGGGTTAATACTGACCTTTATTCCTTCGCCCGAAGCACAGCTGATAAGCTCCTCAGCTGTGTTTCGGGCTGATTGCAGCTACTGAGCATGTGCGGAAGCCAAATTACGCGAGGGAACGCACGCACGCGCACGAGCGGAGCGATGTGAACCAGTGGGGAAGGTAAGTGGAACCCACCCCTGGTAATAAACATCTTGTATTTTTAGCTAGACATTTGACATTCAACAGAATCATTATCTGAAATAGTCTTTTCAGATAATCCACCTACAACAATATACATTCTGAAATGTCCCATTATTTTTTTCTGCTAACGCATTTTATTAGGCAAACAATTTTAAAATGGCTGCAACAAAGCAAGAGTACATTAGACCTAAGGAAATTAGCTTTCAATTGTTACTTTGTATATTATTATTTTTCAGTTTTTTTTTAAGGATTACTAGTAGTTTATTATATTTGTATGCCGCCCAGAGTCCTTTGGGAGTTGGGCGGCATACAAATATAATAAATAATAAATAATACTATGTTACTTTTGAGTGCTGCACTAAATGATAAATGGAATAATGGCTAATTTCTGCCTTTTAGAATCAAATTAAAAGCCACCTTCAAATCAATAAAGGTGTATAAATAGTTCCACCAGAGCATTTGGAATACTTTTCAATCAAATATTGTAGAATCATATTTTGATCATTAAAAAAATGGCCTAAAACTGGCTTGTTCCACAAAAAAGGGTGTTTTTGTTGTTTTTTAGTATCCACTAATTAGGATGTTGGACATATAATTTCTTTGTTATGCTCAATAAGCTAACTGGATAGAAATGTCCTAGTTTAATTTGTCTCCCTTTTTGAAAATGAGCATGCTTCCAATCTGTAGGCAACTGAAGAGATTGATACATGTGGGGAAAAGAGATGCTAAATATAGGGGGGGGGAACATCTGAATTTAGAAGTTCTGCCAGAATTAAATCTTCTCTAGTGGCTTTTTTCATTTGTCTATCTGAGAGTTCTGGATCTCTGAGTCAATAAGAGGAGGCCAGCTAGGGAGCTGTGGTGCTAGCTCATTATTTTATTTTATTTTACTTATTTATTTTGTCAAACGTGTATATGATTACAGACAAAGTATAAACATGATTGTGAATATATAAGAAGTACAAGCATGGTTACGAGTACATAATATTTTACGAATACATGGGGACGTTAGGACAGGGACGGTAGGCACGCTGGTGTGCTTATGCACGCCCCTTACAGACCTCTTAGGACTGGGGTGAGGTCCACGGTAGACAGTCTAAGGTTAAAGTTTTGGGGGTTTGGGGAAGAAACTACAGAGTCAGGTAGTTCATTCCAGGCATTGACCACTCTGTTGCTGAAGTCGAATATTTTGCAATCAAGTTTGGAGCTGTTTACATTAAGTTTGTATAGTTAACATTTGGGGGGTTTGGGGATGAAACCACAGAGTCAGGTAGTGCATTCCAGGCATTGACCACTCTGTTGCTGAATCAAGTTTGGAGCGGTTTACTTTAAGTTTGTATCTATTGTGTGCTCGTGTATTGTTGTGGTTAAAGCTGAAGTAGTCATTGACAGGAAGGACATTGTAGTAGATAATTTTATGTACTACGCTTAGGTCATACCGAAGGCGGCATAGTTCTAAGTTGTCTAAGCCCAAAATTTCAAGTCTGGTGGCATATGGTATTCTGTTGCGAAGAGAGGAGTGTAGTACTCTTCTCGTGAAATCAAACATTTAAGAGAAGTACTTAGCGACAGTCCTAGGGTCATTGCATTCATTACATCGAAAACGCATCTAATGCCATCAATGGCAGAGCTGCATACTTGGACTGTTTCCGTATATTTTTCCCAATTTGCCTTTCATATTTCTTTCTTTAAAGTTTTTATATCCTGCCTGCATCTCTAAGAATCTTTATTGGCCCCTTCCTGGTGATTCCATAAATACATCCGGTAGCCTCGGATTTTCAATTCCTAATATCAATGAAGATGCATTCTATTTTCCATCAACCGTTGCTATTGTGTTGTATGGGAGGTACCCCATACACCTTAAGGACTAGACAGCTCTATTGCTCCTAAGCCTGGTGGATGGGGAAGAATAAGGCTGGGTCACTGAACACCTGGATGAAACAGGTGCCAGCATGCTGCATGGGTCAGCAGGAATTTTAGAGGATGCAACGTTCAGTTCTGGTACCTTAAGGTTACCTGCTAATGAATTGTACAGAACAGTTGAGGGTAGAAGTATTGGTTTTAGTTTTTGATCCCTGTTTGGAGATAATAGTTTTTAATACAGATAGTCATGGTTTGATGTTCAGGTCGCAGAAACATGGCATTGAGAAATTTAAAAAGATTCCAAATGTTTTCTCATTTTAAACATGCAAATAATATTTGAATTTTATTTTGTAATTATTTTCTTCTGAATCCAGAAGAAAGTCTTGGACGGCATTCAAGATCGTCCAACTAAACTTGAGATGTTACTGTACAAAATGGCTGGTAAAACAGATGGTTTGCATGTAATCTATCTGGAGTAATTAAAGATGCTATTTCTGATAGATGGAATAATTAGGGACACCTGAAGAACATAAGCCAGAGGAATGTCAACTGCACCACTCAAGTCATAGACAAACACAGAGCTTAGAGGCTGGCATGTTGGATTTTTTGTACAAATTATAGCAATAGCAATAGCACTTAGACTTATATACCGCTTTACAGTGCTTTACAGTCCGCTCTAAGCGGTTTACAGAGTCAGCCTATTGCCCCCCAACAATCTGGGTCCTCATTTTACCCACCTCGGAAGGATGGAAGGCTGAGTCAACCTTGAGCCTGGTGATATTCCAACTGCCAAATTGCAGGCAGCCAGCAGTCAGCAGAAGTAGCCTGCAATACTGCACTCTAACCACTGCGCCACCGCGGCTCCTATTGTCAAATTGTCACTGCCTTAGTTATTCAGTTGCAATTTTGCATTAGCAGTTGTACTTTGAGGGGAGGCTAGACTCCTGGTATTGTTTCGTCCGTTATTTAACATCATATTTTCAAAGACCATGTGGACCAGCAGCTTAAACTGGTTTCGTAGTAATTATCTGAATTTCCTAGAATGTGACCTGCTGATGAAAAGAGGTTTTTTTTTCCCATCTTAATTTGTTTCAAAGCTGACCCAAGTGGGTGCATGTTGTTTTCTTTTTCTTCTGCGTCACGACAGATAACCAGACAAGCCCAAGGTATGGCATTTAAAAGAATCTGGTAAATAAAAGATTAAAGAGATTAAAGAGCAACCACGAAGCAGAGTACAAAAATCGTGCACTAAGGGTGTTAAACAGAAGCAAAGCAACCTAGTTGCATTAGCCTTGCCATCTTGAAACAATGAGGATATTTCAATTTAAGTACAATTTAAGTACAAAGCCATAGCACACTCACATCTTCAGTTCCTGTGAGCACATGTTAAATTTGTATCCTTGCTCTTTTTTCATTTAAGACCTATGGCAATGAATCGGTCAAGCTCAGCCTAAAAATGAATTGTATCCCCCTTGTCATTGAACCACAGCTTAATTGCCTTGATTTTTTTTTATGATGACGACACCATTATCTTCACTTTACACAAATACACCTTCATCAAGCATCCAAGTTTTAGCTGAATGTTACTATACTGAAGGATTGGAAATAAAAGGCAGGTTCTGCTTTTTATGAAGAGAGGCTATCAGTGTAAACAGAATATCACTGGCTTCCCAGCTAAGCGAGCCAAGGTCTTTAACTATCTAGGCATCTCTAAATGTCTATGGAGATGCTCAGTCATCCAGGTCATGGTTGTCCCAAAGGTGCTTTTTTCTTTCTTTCTCAAGAGTCAACTGGACTTTCTGGTTTTTCTTTGAAGAGCTGAAGAAGCTTCTTGGATGAGAAGCGAAACATCTTCAAAGAAAAACCAGAAAGTCCAGTTGCCTTTTGAGGGGGGAAAAAAAGCATCTTTGGGATATCTAGGCATCTGTTTCTAGCCTACTACTTCCTGAATATGTCAAGTCCATAAGTGATCGTCCTCACTCCAAAACCCACTAATGCAATTATTAGACTACTTGTGGTGGGAATAGTCCTACTTGTGGTGGGAATAGTCCAGAACTGTTGCCATTAAATTATTTAACACTCAAATATTTAGACTTTTGTTGCTTGGTATTCAATCCCATGCTTATCATAATACATCACCCTTGGAATTCATCCAGTTCTCCTTTCTACAGGAGGTGCTGAGACTAACTCTTACCATTCTAGGGGCTGTATGCATATAACATCCCCAATCTTCCTTTGTTATGTGCTTTTATTGTGCCTTGTATTCATGGGTGAAATCCTCTGAAGTCTGCTACCGGTTCGCTTCGCACGCGCACTGCACTACTGTGCAGCGCTGAAAAAGAAGCATTTTGAAGCCATCAGAGTCTGCAAAGGTAAGTAGAACAGCGAGGGGGGGGAATCAGCTGTGCCGCATGATTTAGATTAGCTAGAAAGCAGGAAATCCTGCTTTCTAGCTAATCTAGATCGTGCGGCACAGCTGATTGTCACACAGCTGATCGTTGGATATACCGGTTCGCCTGAACCGGCAGCATTTTTTACTACCGGTTTGGGAGAACTGGTCCGAACCAGTAGCATTTCACCCCTGCTTGTATTGTCTTTTGGAGATCTTTGATTATCAATAATAAAGTAAATGCTGCACTAAATAATGTCTAATATGTTCTGCCACCCACTCAAAATATGTTTTAAATCTGTTCCTTGATGTCGTGATGATATTTTCTTTGATTAAAAACAATGGAGGTGATCATGACTCTAGGAAAGGATATTAATACATTTCTATGCAACTTTCTTGATTTAAATCTTTATCCCGAAAGCTGTGGTTTGCAAGCATGGCATAACCCATTGCAGGATACTACAAATTGCTTGATGTTCTTCAGTGACAATAGTATTGCAGAAGTCATATAAAAATGTTGGGACCATAAAGAGGATGCTGAAACTTCTCAGGGGGATAAGAATCCGTTCAACTCCACAAAATGGGAAAAAAGAAACTGCTAGCACATGCATTCTCCTACCTACACAAACAGTTGCTTCGACAACAAAGGAAACAAAATTAAAAAGAGAGAGAAGGATTTTAAGAGAATCAAAATAGCCCAGGTCTGTCTCAACCAAAGTGGGATTAGAATGATAGGGTGAATTGTTAGCTCACATGCAGGGGAAGTGGTGGTGAGGGGAACCTGAACAGTTGTTGTGTAGGAGGACATGTTGACCCATCAACTCACTTTCCTTCTTTGAAGACTTATCAACAAAATTCTACATCAGCTGAAGCCTGTGAGCTGGGAAGCAATGTGAGGCGAGTCTTCCTGCTTATAGAAAAATAAATTGTTTGCAACCTCTGTGGAGCTTCGTTGTTGTAAATGGAAATGTTGTGTGCTCTCTTCTCTTGTATGATTTCAGATCTATCATGGCTGACCTCGAAATAAATCATGGCATGAGAACACAGCAATCTAAAGCTAGTTCTGGAGGAATAAAAATGACTCATGGCAAAGTGACCATAATGACTTAAACAGTAACAACATGGTTGTTAGAATCATGGAGCATCCAGGACTATAGGAGGCAAGCTGCTCCATGGATTAATTGTTCTCACTGTCAGGAAATTTCTTCTTAGTTCCAGGTTGGATCTCTCTTTAACGAGCTTCCACCCATTCCCTCAGGTGCTTAGAGAATAAGTTGACCCCCTCTTCTCTGTGATAGCCCTCAAGTACTGGAATACAGTTATTGTGTCACCCCTAATCCTTCTTTTTTATAGGTTAGACCCGTGATGGCGAGCCTATGGCACGCGTGCCACAAGTGGCACATGGAGCCATATCGGTGGGCATGCGAGCTCAGGTCCAGCGCGCATGCGCGCACCGGCCAGCTGATTTTCGGGCCTTCTGGGCCCACTGGGAGTTGGGAAACAGGCTGTTTCCAGCCTCTGGAGTGGGTGGGGAAGGCCCGTTTTTTGCTCTCCTCAAGCTCCAGAGCCTTTCTAGGAGCCTGGGGAGGGCGAAAACGGCCTTCCCCACCCCCCGGAGGTCGTCTGGAGGTCGGAAACGTTCTGTTTGCCAACTTCCGGTTGGACCGGAAGTCCCATTTTTTTGCTCTCCCCAGGCTTCAGAGCCTTTCTAGGAGCCTGAGGAGGGCGAAAACTTGAAACGGGCCATTTCTGGCCTCCGAAGGACCTCTGGGGGGGAGGCCGTTTTCACCCTCCCCATCCTCCTAGAAAGGCTCTGAAGCCTGGGGAGAGCAAAAAAATGGGACTTCCGGTCCAACCGGAAGTCGGCAAATGGAATGTTTCCAGCCTCTGGAGGACCTCCGGGGGGGGGGAAGGCCGTTTTTGCCCTCTCTAGGCTCCTAGAAAGGCTCTGAAGCCTGGTGAGAGCGAAAAACGGGCATGCCATTGCGTGCCGGGAGTGGGGGAGGTCACGTGTGCATGCGTGGGGTTGGGGGCGCATGGAATTATGGGTGTGGGCATGCGTGTGTGTGACCCCCCTGCGCTCCTCCCTTTTGGCACACGAACCAAAAAAGGTTGACCATCACTGGTTAGACATACCTAGTTCCCTTACCCATTCAAAGTATGGTTTAGCCTACAGGCCCCTTATCGTCTTTGTTGCTCTTCTCTGCACACTTTCTTGGGGCTCAGCATTGTTTTGTATCATGGTGACCAAAATTGGAGGCAGTATTCCAACTGCATCCTCACTAGTGCAGTGTAAAGCAGTACCATCATTTCTTGTGACCATATATAGGATGCCTTCTAACTTATTTATGCTAATTTCTGATCCATGAATCACTTAATAATGGTAAAACTCTAAGATATATTGCCATAGTTAACATTTCATGCATTCCCCAAAGCAACATTTTCGAGGAAACTCAAGAGTGCTGAGCTGAACATATCTTCCATGTATTTGCAACCATTATCATTTAATTTTATGTTATTCTCTCCCCAAGTCCTTGCTGCTCTTAAGTAAAATACATATTCAATTTTGATAAATGGACTTCTGTTAAAATTGAATGGATGCATTGGAACAAGTTGATGTCATAACAATTTTTACTTGGTCCAAAAGTTGCTTTGGGGTGTGGGGGGGCGGGGCGTGCAATATGGAATATGTAGTTTAATTTATGTAGAGTGTGTGTATGGGGTGGTGGTGGAATATGTATTTTAACTTATGTAAAAATAATTTTCAACAAAATGTTACAGCATACCATGTGAACTGGACGTAAAGCTTTGATTAACAAATCTTAAACCTGAGAGATTGGTTTGCTCAAAAGGTCAACTTTCACTAAAAGTGTTCATCTCTGTTGTCCTTCATTATAGTTGTGACCAGTCGTGAAATCCAATTTTTTTACTACCGGTTCTGTGGGCGTGGCTTGGTGGGCATGGTGTGGCTTGGTGGGCGTAGCTTGGTGGGCATGGCAGGGGAAGGATACTGCAAAATCTCCATTCCCACCCCACTCCAGGGGAAGGATACTGCAAAATCCCCATTCCCTCTCCACTCCTGGGGGAAGGATATTGCAAAATCTCCATTCCCACCCCACTCTGGGGCCAGCCAGAGGTGGTATTTGCCAGTTCTCCAAACTACTCAAAATTTCTGCTACCAATTCTCCAAACTATTCAAAATTTTTGCTACCGGTTCTCCAGAACCTGTTAGAACCTGCTGGATTTCACCCCTGGTTGTGACATCCTGTGGGCACCTACCCTGTTTTCCCCAAAATAAGACATCCCCTGATAATAAGCCCAATCGGGCTTTTGAGTGCATGGCAATAAGGCCAAGCGCTTATTTCAGGGTTCAGAAAAATATAAGACAGGGTCTTATTTTTGGGGAAACACAGTAGCTGACTATGTTGGGAAAAGGATACTGGATAGACAGACTTGAGGTCTGATCTAGGACTCTTCTCATGATTATTTTGTTCCCCAAAATGACATCAGAGCTGCTTAGAGATTCTGGTTCCATATTGCATGTTTTTATATTTTACCAACCCCCCCCCCCCAAAAAAAAAACACCTTCACAGAATGTGATAAAAAAAAGGGTCAACATTTTCCCTATTTGTTGTCTAGAGCTTTTCACAGAAGTTAGTTTACATTTTTTAAGACAAAAAACCAACAGTTGGATTTTGTTGTTATTCCTTCCCTCCAACCTACAAATGGCAGTATTTTTTAAAATTAACATTTTTCCTCCCATGTTACATTATTTTTGTTACTCTATTAGTGACATACATTGTAGAATTTTACTTCAGTTGTGATATGGAAAAGTGGCAGAAGCTGAATATTAAAGATTAAATAGTGTATGATAATTAAAACTGAGGTGCATTGGGAAGAATTCTATCTTACTTTTATAAACTAGATCCTTGCAGTCTTTTGTGTTATCCAATTCTCTTTCCTAACCAGTCTTTTATCTCTCCCACTCCAAATCTCTCCTCTAAATTATTATTTTATTAAAAGGCTTAATAGGCTTAGGTCACAATCACAAACATCAAAAGATGTGCTTTGTGTGTGAGTATGATTGGTTTTACTTGTATCTACAGAGATATCCCTCTTCTGTAAGGTTATGATTAATTTGACATGGGGCAAATGATTGGCATAGGATTGGGCACTGTGTCATTTCAGGACAAACTCTGTACTGATGTAAAGACAGTGCATGAAAATACATCAGGCGCTGATATCCTGATACACATTTCATCAGTTTGATGAAATCTTGGCTTGTCACTGATATCCTGTACAGTATCTTTACTTGAGAGAATGAGAAATAGAGAAAGTTACGTATCTATCAACCTTTTATGATAGTCCAGAGAAGAAACACCAACTATGAATACTAACCCTAACTTTATTGCAAGATTACAGCAACAGACTCTTGTAAATCTGAAAACACCTCTTCTTTTACTCTCCCAAAATCTAGGCAAGATCCCTTGTAAAATGCTATTTCCACCTCCATCCTTCCTTTAGACTCAGATTTCATTTATCAGATCATTGTAGAGGTTAAAGATTTTCCTCCTGTCTCCCAAAGCCATTCCCACATACCATTACAACCACATACCATTACAATACCACAACATTGTTCCAAGTACAGAATTATTTCAGTCATCTGCCAATAAATCTGGATTTCATTCCATAAGTCTGTGAAAAAACATACAATCTTGATAATTTCAATTGGACAAGAAGTCATTTTAAAAATACTATTCTCCCTACTAATAATAATAAAAAAAACCTCTAAAATCCTGTTCACGACATTTTTCCACCTTTACAAAATCTTTCTGGTTTGGGTAAGATCAAAGTTTTGGGTTGTTTTTTTTTTCTTATTTCAAGGAGCAATTTGTACAATAAAAGGAGATGGTTGGAATGAAAATGAACACTGGCCTTTTAATGTGGTATTTTACAGCAAAAAGGTATTTGTCATAGAGGAAGAAAATCAATATTTACATGCAGAAATGTCAAATAAAATATTTACAATGCATAAGGAAAGCAGGGAAGAAGCATCACATACCATGTACATCTTTACACATAGATCCAGACGGGAGTGAATGAGCTGAAATCAACTAAATAAAATGTTCTTCATATTAAACAACCTATAATTAGACAAAGTGGTAAATCACATCATTTTAAATTACTGAGCAAAATATGAACTAAAAAAAAACAACAAAAAAACCCTAAGCCCTATTATTAGTATTTATAGCACCCAAAGAGAGGAGAAATATAAATCAAGTCACTAAAGCAAGCTTTCCATGTGTTACTATTTGCTACGTTCATTCTTAGCAAGAATTATTTGGACTTATTATAAGAGACATTTTCAGATGGCTGCTAACATGGCTGATTAATGCAAATAAATGTACAGCTTATTATGGTTGGTTGCATAATCGGTCAGATATTTAGGCTGGATTTGGCATTTTTATCTACCTACCCTGTTCCCCTCAAAATAAGACATCCCCTGATAATAAGCCCAATCAGGCTTTTGGGTGCGTGGCAATAAGTCCAAGCGCTTATTTCAGGGTTCAAAAAAATATAAGACAGGGTCCAGGGGTGGGTTCCAACTTACCTCACTGCCGGTTCGCTCCCTCCCACGCCACATGGGCGTGTGCATGCGCAGTAACAAAAAATCCCCCCACAAAAAACTGAAAAAAAGTTGGCGACCACATGCACAGTGCCAGAAGTCAGCTTCTGTGCATGCTCAGAAGGAAAAAAATAAAATTAAAAAAAAATAAAAAAAATTCAAAAAAAAGATGGCGGCCCCGACGGACCGGCACCGACCGATTCGGTTCTGTGATGTCATTGTGATGTCACCAGCAGGTCGCTACCGGTTCGGTCTCAGACAGGTCATTCTATTATAATAAAGATATTAGAAATAATGAATGTATCTGTGAGGCTTTGAGGGGTCATGGATTTGGCACACAGAGTACCATTGATTGAATTATGAGGGATCAATGATGCCTGTGTGTTGAGATTGTGACTTTGTGTATGTGGAAAATGTGTTGTGAAAGTTGAAATTGTGCCTTGCAAGCAGGACAGTTGCTTAATTGGCAAGATGTGGTGGGCCAAGGCCATGAGAAAAGAGTAACTTATGGTGGTCACACATGAAAAAAAATAGCTATGTTGTAACAGATGTGATAGCAGAGCCGGAAACTGGCCCGGTTGCTATGGCAGACTGGCAGAATTTTGAAAGTCATGTGGGCTGTGGTTTTAAGGTATATAACAGAACATTGAATAGCGGGTAGTTGCCAATCAGCCTCAAGCCTCAACCTTGACTTCTTGTCAGATTGACCCTCATTGCAATGTGATTATAATGTGTTTCATGTTTGCTATGCTTTAAATTCTAATAAACCTCTGAATCCTAAGGGAGACTTTTGCGGTGTGCTGTCTGTTCAATTTTTATTAAGTGCAGCTATGCTCATAATCAGATTTTTCCCTGACCCACCCTTCCTTCCTTCCTTCCTTCCTTCCTTCCTTCCTTCCTTCCTTCCTTCCTTCCTTCCTTCCCCCTTCCCTTCCCTTCCCTTCCCTTCCCCATTTCCCTTCCTTTTCTTATTCTGAACCTGTCAACATTTTTGAAAATCCACATAATTATCTTTAGGCCAAGATATTAGCTGCCTGTTTTATTTCTAGACCAATCTTTAGCTTAGCCTTGGCCAGTGAATACTTAGCTTTTCTCATTGCCTCCCTGTCTGTTTATTGACCAAACAAAACTCACAATATACTCATTTGGCTGTACGGATTCAATTTTTTTTACTAATACTTTATTTTGGTGCATAATTCCTCTTTCGAATGCAACCACCACTCTTTTATGCTAGATAACTTTTCCAAATTGCTTTTTCAAACTCGACAACTTAGTTCCATGCTTGACATAGTCCCAACTGTCCAGCTCTGTCTTCTGTGCAGAATGCCTCTATATGAGACAACAGCTTTAGTGGTCAGATGCACAATTTGTAAAATATTAATAACTAATATCCTCAGTGAATTGTAATAATTTGCTATTTTAAAATCTATTTTAGCCAATTTCTTTAATGTAAAAGATGACACAGCTTTGACTTATCTTCATTCTTTCAATTTTCTTTCCAAAAAAGAAAACATAGTTAGCTTATTTTAGAAGGCATGGTTATATTTATATTAAGATTTGTCTAAATAAAATAAGGAAGGAAGGAAGGAAGGAAGGAAGGAAGGAAGGAAGGAAGGAAGGAAGGAAGGAAGGAAGGAAGGAAGGAAGGAAGGAAGGAAGGAAGGAAGGCCTTGACTAGTAAATAGAACTACTTACTACTTAGAATTACTGTACAGGTAGTCCTCGACGTATGCCCTCAATTGAGCCCAACATTTCTGTTGTTAAATCAGACATTTGTTAAGTGAGTTTTGCTCCATTTTATGACTTTTCTTGCCACAGTTGTCAAGTGAGTCATTGCAGTTAAATTAATTGTTAAATTAGTGACAAGGTTTGTTAAGTGAATCTGGCTTCCCCTTTGACTTTGCTTGTCAGAAGGTCGCAAAAGGGGAATCACATGACCCCAGAACACTGCAACCATCATAAATATGAGTCAATTGCCAAGCATCTGAATTTTGATCATGTGACCATGTTGATGCTACAATGGTCATAAGGGTGAAAAATGGCCTTAACTCACTTTTTCCAGTGCTGTTGTAACTTTGAACGATCACTAAAGACCAGTTGTAAGTCAAGGACCACCTGTACTAAATCCTTGGTTGAAGGGCAGGTTATTTGGAGCAACAGTTACCTCTCTGATATATTAAGAAAGGTGACACAACTTCAAAAATTGGGTACTTTTTCCACTGTAGCTCTGAACTGATCAATTTAAAGTCTTCCATTGTTTGTTTACACAAGGAACGGGACTTGTAATTAGATATGCAATGTAAAATTCTACTGCCTCCTGAGGGATTCCCCACTGGAGGACAGAGATTCTTTTTAATTCCTTTATGCAAAGAATATATATATACACAACAGAAATAATAAACACTTTGCGCTTGTAGTAATTGCCACAATCTAGGACTTTTTTCCCCCCAGAACAAAATAGTGGATACAAAATTAGGCTTCCAAGCCAGTTATACAAGGAAATGTATATGAATTTTAACTGAATTTTAAGTTTTGGGTCTTTATTTATTGATTTATTGTTCTATATGATATTTTTATTGAATGATTGTAAGCCACCTAGAGTCCCCTTGGCAGGATAGGCAGCATACAAGTTTAATAACTAAATAAATGATATGAAATACACCAAAATAGATAAACAGAGCCCCAGCTCTGTGGGATAAAGAATTTCAGACAAATGGTTATCCAACATCTTCTTAAAAACTTCCAGTGTTGGAGCATTCACAACTTCTGGAGGCAAGTTGTTCCACTGATTAATTATTCTAACTGTCAGGAAATTTCTCCTTAGTTCTAAGTTGCTTCTCTCCTTGATTAGTTTCCACCCATTGCTTCTTGTTCTACCCTCAGGTGCTTTGGAGAATAGTTTGACTCCCTCTTCTTTGTGGCAACCCCTGAGATCTTGGAACACTGCTATCATGTCTCCCCTAGTCCTTCTTTTCATTAACCTAGATATACCCAGTTCCTGCAACTGTTTTTCGTATGTTTTAGCCTCCAGTCCCCTAATCATCTTGGCTGCTCTTCTAGAAAGTCCTGGAAGACGCCGTGTGAGGTGCAAATATCCTGTTCAGGGTTGTCCATTGCTGACATGGTAATTCAAAGCCTGGCACCATTTGGGGGG
>QLTV01002116.1:258227-271424 GCA_003457575.1 Thermophis baileyi | reverse complement strand
GCTGGGCCGTTTTTTGCACTCCGCGGCTTCAGGACGCTTTCCTGAAGCCTCCGGAGTACAAAAAACAGCCCAACGGCAAACTGGAAGTGCGTTTTTCTGAACTTCCGGTTTTCCCGTTGGGCCGTTTTTCGCATTCCGGGGCTTCAAGAAGCTTCCCTGAAGCCTCCGGAGTGCAAAAAACAGCCCAACGGCAAACCGGAAGTGCGTTTTTCCAAACTTCCGGTTTGCCCGTTGGGCCGTTTTTCGCATTCCGGGGCTTCAGGAAGCTTCCCTGAAGCCTCTGGAGGGCAAAACGGCCTTCCCCAAGGCCGAAAATCAGCTGGCCAGCGCGCACATGCGCACTGGAGCTGACATAGGGCAACGCCTCGTGTGCCCTCTGATATGGCTCCGCGTGCCACCTGTGGCACGCGTGCCATAGGTTCGCCATCACTGCCCTATGATGACAGCACCCAAAGTAGAGAGGGATGTTTTGTCCTTTGTTTTTCTTTTAAGCATTTGAAAGATCTAATGAAGAACAGATTTTTAAAGAGAAATAAGAGATTCACACAGTATAGAGAAGTACAATGAAACATAAAAAGTTGAGAACTAATAAACAGGTTTATTTAATAGCATGGTCAAATGGTTAAGATCCCAATGAATGTTTTGAGCAAATTTCCTTTTGAAACAAGATTTAAGAAAGCTTATTGTTAAATAGTGCTCAACATTACCAAGCAGAAAGGCATCATTAAGTTCCTGTCAACCGTGTGAGGTAGTCCAGACAACAAGCATCAACTGTGATATAACACAATATTTATTGTAAGGTCATAGTAAAAGAACCTTGCAGTCTGAAAGTACCTCTCCCTCCCCTTTACTTTTATTTTCCCCAAAACTAAGCAGGGTGAGACTTTTCTTCACCCCCACCCATACTTTCACTCTCTTGAGTCATATTTCATTTATTAGACCGTTGTCTAGGCTGCAACTCTTCCTCTTGTCATTTCCACACACCTTTACATCTCCCTTCCTTTCTAACTGGTTTTATTTATTTTAATGCCATTCCTATAACAAAAAAGTAGGAATTGCTAATTCTATCTATCACAAGCTTTTTCTCCCCCTGGGAGAATTAAATCAAAAGTAAGCTTTGCTACATGTTCTGCATAGATGATAGATGATATGTTGTGTTAGTAACTAGGAAATCTTGATCCATGCAAATCTGGTGAAAGTTTGATCCATCCCTACCTGTGTTCTGCCCCCAGCGACGAGCCACCAATAATACGCACACACAAACTGCAAAACACTGTTCTTTTACTAATAAATGTCTCCTAATAACTTCTTAGGAGCAACATAATAATTTGAAAACAAAATAAAGGCAGAATAGAGAGTTCCAACTCTCCTCTGGTAAATGTCTAATCTTTAACAGCTGGCCAGAGTCCAAGAGATACTATGAGCAGGTCTGACTGTATTTGGCAATACTCCCAGAACTAGAAATGCAGGAAATAAGCCCCGTACTGGAACAAGTTCACGAGCAGACTGGAGTCACAAAGAGCAAGAGTGATATCAAATGTTGTTTCCTGCAACAAGGCTCAGCGTGGTCAGGGCTTAAATAGTCTAAGGGTGTGGCCACTTAGCCTGCAGCTCTACTCTCGAGGAGACCTCCTCCTGAGTAGCCACTCTTGTCTTCTAGCAGCCCTGCGTGCCCGAGCATTGAGAAGAAGAGGCTCCTCCTCTTCTTCTTTGGCCCTGATGGGCTCCTCAGGAGGTACAGAAGGCCCTGCTTGACTCTCAGCCTCCTCACTCTCTGACTCGGGCGCCAGGTGCATGGGCCGATGGTACCATGCCACAACTGCCTCATCATCTTCGGGATCCATGAGCACCGGCACGGGATGCTGGCGGGCCACAACAACCTGCTACTTCAATTTCAACATGAAATTTATCACCTATCAACTCAGCCAGTGACATTGGTGGACAGTATTGTGAGTAGCATTCCAGGTAGCTTAATCAACAAGCCAATTAGTGAAAGAAAATTGGAAATCAGATAGGAAGCTTAAAGAAGAGATGGAATTCCATTTGATTGCAGCAACCATCTCTCCTTGAGTCTCTACTGATGTTGATGATGTGCCGAGTATCCAAATAGTAGGTATAATTGGGGAAAAAGTCTTCCAAATCTTTCATTTTTTCATTTAAAACTATTATATTTAAAACACATTGAATTATTTGTATCATTAATGTTAGATTTTATCCAAACATTTTTTATAATACCTATCACTCTATATTTTGTATCTCTTCTTTGGATGGAGCCTGCATTCCTGATTTAATGGGAAAGTTTATATTATCTTCTTCCAAATCAATTTAACTTTTATTGTCTCTTTATCCACAGTATAGAATGCTAGCAAAGCATTCATGAGAGCGCTGTTTATCTCTCTGGCATCAAATAGAAAGCAAGCTATGCAGAACAAAAGGACATACTGCTGAGTGATCTGAAACAATTGGAATCAAAGCATAAACCCAACCCGACAAAAGATAAGAGCAATTAGTAATCATCTAGATTTAATAGAAGAAAAAGAGACTTATAAGATTGTGATTACTGTTCACAAAAATATTTTGAAAAAGGCAATAAGTAAAATGAATTGCTGACTTTTAAATTGCCCAAGGAGCAGGATAAAAGCACCATTACCTCCTCCGTTTCAAATGGAACAGGCAGATTTCTACAATGAAGGATATGATGGACCAATGTGTTACTTATTACCCTAGATCAGGAGTGTCAAACTCAAGGCCCAGGGGCCAGATCCAGCCTGCGGAGTGCTTAGATCTGGCCTGCAGGGCAGTGGTGAAATCCAATTTTTTTTACTACCGGTTCTGTGGGCGTGGCTTGGTGGGTGTGGTGTGGCTTGGTGGGCGTGGCTTGGTGGGCGTGGCAGGGGAAGGATATGCAAAATCTCCATTTCCACCCCACTCCAGGAGAAGGATACTGCAAAATCCCCATTCCCTCCCCAGTCCTGGGGGAAGGATATTGCAAAATCTCCATTCCCACCCCACTCCGGGGCCAGCCAGAGGTGGTATTTGCCAGTTCTCCGAACTACTCAAAATTTCTGCTACCAGTTCTCCAGAACCTGTCAGATTTCACCCCTGCTGCAGGGCTGCCCTGGAATCAGCGAAGGACTGGCCCATGGTGCCTCTGCCAGCGCATGTGGCCCTCCCGAGCTCCATTTTCGCTGGCAGAGGGTTGCAAAAGACTGTCCCAGCTGAAAACGGAGCTCACAAGGGCCTTGCACTGCCTCCCCCGCCCGAGCTCCATTTTTTGCTGGCAAAGGGTTGCAGGAGGCCATCACAGCTGAAAACGGAGCATGGGAGCCCGTTTTCACTGGCAGAGCGCTCTGACCACCACAGGTGCCCCCTAAGGTCAAACACAACCCTGATGCGGCCCTCAATGAAATTGAGTTTGACACCCCTGCTCTAGATTATATAGCAAGCAAACATCTAAGTCAGAAAAGGTTGATGAATAAGATTAAGATTATAACATTACTCACTAAGTTTTGCTGAATCACAATTCAACAAAATGAAGTTTTCAGTTAACCTATAACTGAAGATGAGAGTAAGTAAGAAGTAATAAAAAAGAATAAAGTTGCAGGACTTGCTGGTATTTCTGTTATAGACTTTTCAAGAAACTTTGGCTAAATCAGTAATTCAACTAATGGATGAAATTCAAGAATGCTGAATTTCCTTTGTCATGGGAAGAAGCTTTCATCTTTTTGATTTACAATACAAAGAAGGAAAATACCTGACCCATCCAGTCTTATAGATTGACTTCTTTATTGAATGTAGATTACAACTCTTTATAGCAATACCTGCAAAAAGAATCTTTTTATATAAATTGATAGATCCTGACTAAATTGGATTTATCCTGAAGAGATACATGAGAGACATGTATTAACAGATATATTTTGAATGGTATTGTTGAAGTTATCAGAAAAACAAGAAAATGACTGATTTTTTTCTCATTCACAGGGAGCATTTGACAACTTAGAATGTTTTTGATGCTTGCAATTTTGAAGAAAAGATGAATTATGGTTCTACGCAGCATAGTTTTGATAATTAAAGGTGTTTCTGTAAATGATAGTGCATTAAATATCTAGAGCTTCAATATGAAATGAACTTTATTATTAATTAGGCTTAATTAGATTTTAATATTATTAATAATAAGCCTTATTGATTAGGGTTATTAATTAGATTTTGCTATTCTTTCATCCTCTAAAATGGGATCTCTGATTGGGTTATAGCATGGGTGTCAAACTCAATTTCATTGAGGGTCGCATCAGGGCTGTGGTTGACCTCAGGGGGGCTGGCCGGGCATGGCTGACTGGGTGGCCATGGCCAGCTTGATGCCACTCACTGGGCGTGGCTGACTGGGTGGGTGTGGCCAGCTGGGTTGGCGTGGTCAGCTTGACACCTCTCCCCAAACTGCTGGCATGTTTCCTCTTTGCATTGGGTAGACCGGGCCGAAACCACACTGGGCTGATGTTTCCTCTTCGCATTGGGTATACAGGGTCGAAGCAATGTGAGAAGACTGGGCTGAAGTGATGCTGGTCAGCCCCTTACATTTTCCAGGACCGCCTAGCAGGCCAGATCCGACCACATCATGGGCCACATCCGGCCCACGGGCCTTGAGTTTGATACCCCTGGGTTATAGTATTTCCAGGGTCCACATTCATATACTCCAGCACATTCCAAATGCTGACCTCTGTTTGTATTTGTAATGCAAAAGTTTATGCATAAGTAATGCATAAGATCAACTAATGTCAAGGAACTTTTTTACTTCAAAAATGTAATAGAATCCTTGCCCAACCTTGACAACTTGGCAATATTCTGATTTTTACAATTTAATATACTGCCTTTCTGCCCACAGAGCACTCAAGTTGGTTCTAAAGGAAATTGACTGTATTCATACATATTTCTAGACCAGAATTTTTTTTTAAATTATGTATTAAATAAGTTAGATAAGGACATCATTCAATCCCTGGTATGTTTTTCTATTTCCTTTTTCTGTCTTGTTCTTTTTTTTCCCTTTCCTTTTTTTAACCAGGAAATCAGGTCACAGATTATGGCTGGAAGACTAAACTAAACCAGGTGTAACAAGCTAAAACAAACAAAAACATATTTAGAAATTGAGATATATTTTTTTGTCCAAGAGATGAGAGTAAATAACACTGTTTCTTTCTTGGGATGATTTTGCATATCCTTTTAAGCTAAAAAATAAGCAAGCAACTTATTAACATAGCTCATGGCTTTGAGAAGGGTAATTTTTCACAGGCTAATACCAGCTTGTTTCTAACAAATGCAGAAGTCGTACAACTGTTTAAATTATTTGGCTCAGGAACTCACTTGCTACAGCCTTCTCAAAACATTGTGTGACTTGGCTAAAGACCAAGTTTCACCTCAAACACATTTTTGTTAGTTAACTATCATGCATCACGCTAATCATTGTGGGCTTGATTTGGTTTCGGCCTAATGAGATCAATAAGTAAGCCATTGTTTTTTTTAAAGTTTTTTTTCCCCTACAAACATATCGTTGTGTGAACAGTGTGTAACCAGAGTTACATTTTAGTACAAATAAAACAATATTCTTCATATTTAATACAATTAACAATCTTATAGTTTTTTTAGTAATAATACACATATTTTGTTAAATTATAATCTTTCCTTAATTATTCAATATTTCAATATATTATTTTTATGCCAATCTCCATATTTTTGATACCATTCCTTTTACTACAAGTAGAATACCAATAATCATATTTGTTGTGGTTAACAAACTTATATAATTCTAATAGTAATACACAGATTTTAATTGAATTATAATCTTCCATTGTTCCCCTTTCTAATTTTTAGTTATGCCACTGTTATATTTAAAAAATATCCCCTTTCTAATCACGTTTCAAAACAAGTAAAACAATATTCATCTTACTGATGTTTAACAAGTTATATAATTCTGATAATAATAATACACGTTTTGTTAAAGTATAATATTTCATTATTATCTTGTTCAATAATTAATATGTTATTTTCATGCCAATCAAATTCTGCATAACCTTCCTTTTACTACAGATAGAATATTAATAATCATATTTATTACATTTTAACAAACTTATATAGTTATACTAATAATACACATATTTATATTAAGTTATAATTTTCAATCTTATGCTTATTCAATATTTCTATATGTTATTTTTATAGCCATCTCCCTATTGTTCAAAACATATTCAAAATTATCATCATTAAGAGCCTAAGTTCCCTTCTTAATATTAATTCACCTTGAAAATATATATTACATTAATCCCCCTTTCTCTAGCTTCAACCCTCTTTTAGCTTGTCTCACTAATATTTTTAAGAAATGTTACCCTTTTATTAACCATCATCTCTCACTCGCTTTAAAACATTAATTTTCCATTTCTTAGCTTGTCTCCCATATTCTGTATCTGCTTGCACTACTTGGCCAATCCTTCTAAATATTTCTCCCTTCTCTACCCTATTCCATTGTCTAAGCCTCAAATTATCTAATCTTACCCCTGCTTCTCTCCCAAAAAAATCTTCCTGCAATTCCAGTTCCTGTTTAACTTCCCTTAAAATACTCTCCCCTTGATCTCTTTCATCAATCATTCTTATTATTATTTTTATCTCCTTTTTGTCTTGTCTTCTTGCTTGTTGTTTTGTCTGTTCTGTTTTTCCAGCTGCTCTTTCAGTTAACTCCTCTTCCTGGACGTCCTGGTTTCTCCTTGTCTTTTGTGTCATAATTTCCAGCTTTTCATCTATGCTCTGCATTTTATTCATAATCTCCTCACATCCTCTTGTCAAGGTATCTTTGACACCCTGAATTAACGATGCAATTTCTTCCCAAGTTTCACTCATTTTTTATTTTTATTTATCTTGTTTCTTTTTGTCCAACAGTCCAATAATCTTATTTTCAAACCTAAAGCCACTTATCAAATGATTCAATATCCAGTGTCCAAGAGTCTTTATTACCCAAAATTAATCAATTTCTCTAGGTAATCCAAAAATGGAACCTGCATAAACCCCTCTGCCAATTCAGTCTTATTTTGAAGCTTTTAGGGGTCTTTTTAATAATTAAGGTTTCTTGATCTCGCACTTGAATTTCCACAAGCCAAGTCTTTCCAGGATTTTGGGGGTATGTTGTACCTTCCTTTGTCAGCAGGTGGCACTCTTAAGTCAGATTTCAATCTTATTCTTTAAACAATTTACTATAATACTCCAAAATTTAAATGTAATATTAGCTTTTTATATAAATAATTCCAGCATTTTAAAATGCCTATCCAACGCCAACTTCCAATCTTCTGTATTTTAACAATTTTTTTTCTTCCTTTAATTCTTTTTTTCTTCCGTTTCAAAGTTCTAAAATTTTACTCAAAATAGCTAGATCGCCGCCACTTTAAAAATAATTATGAGTCTCTCTCTTTCCTGAATATTCTTTTGGGGTTACACTTTGAATGAAAAAGGATTCTTCTCACCCAGTTCCAAACACTGTTCACCAAATCACCTCCAGCACTCTTCTTGGATGTTAAGCTGTCTCCGGCTTTGTGACAGCCATCTTAGGCTGTCTCTTCTCTCGACGTGGCATAGAGAAAAAAAAACCCGGGGCTCTGCAGGAGAGTTGCGATCTCTCCTGGAACCTCACAGGATGCTCCTCTTTAGCTTCACCCCCCTCCAAGGGGGTTTTGGCTTTTTCCAAAGCCCATGAACAAGACGAAGCCTGACCTATCACTCTGGAAAGGAGTTAAGCAATGCCGACGCCCTTAGCCATTGCCCGCTGCCAGTCGCTGTCCAAGACCCAGACCCAGCATCCTCAGAATTCAAGCCCCCTGCAATGGCGGCCGACATCGCAAAGTACTCCGCAAAAGACAAGACGCTCGCACAAGTACTTGACTGGCTGCGAAGGGGGTGGCTGCAGGAAAGGTGCCTACCGAGTTCCAGCCCTATAAGGTTAGGCAGCACGAGCTGTCTGTAATGAGAGGTTGTTTATTGTGGGGAAGTAGGGTAGTGGTTCCGCCCGAACTACAGACATTGATTTTGGAAAGCCTGCATGAGGGTCATCCTGGCATAGTCAGGATGAAGGCTTTAGGGCGTAGTTATGTTTGGTGGCCAAAATTGGACCAGGCAATCTCCGAATGGGTGGCTGGATGCCAGCGTTGCCAACAGTCCCAACCAGCATCACCAGCAGCCCCAATCAGGGAATGGGAGACTCCTAAAGCCCCATGGTCTCAAATTCATGTAGATTTTGCTGGACCCTTCCAAGGGCAGACCTTTATGGTAGTGGTTGATGCCTATTCCAAATGGGTGGAAATAGTACCGTGTTTCCCTGAAAATAAGACCCTGTCTTATATTTTTTTTGAACCCTGAAATAAGTGCTTGGCCTTATTGCCATGCACTCAAAAGCCCGATTGGGCTTATTATCAGGGGATGTCTTATTTTGGGGGAAACAGGGTACTTATGGCATCAACCAGTTCCGAGGCTGTAATCAGAGCTCTGAGAAAACTGTTTGCCACCCATGGTTTGCCATACGTAGTGGTCTCAGATAACGGCCCACAGTTAACCTCGGTACCCTTTCAGGTATTCCTTGCGGGGCACGGAATTCGCCATGCCCAGGTTGCCCCATTTCATCCAGCCAGTAACGGCATGGCGGAGAGAGCTGTCAGATCAGCCAAAGAGGCTTTGGCCAGATTCGGGCCAGGGGACTGGCAGGAAAAAATCACCAAATACCTTCTAGCCCAACATGCAACCCCATGCCCATCAACCAACTGCAGCCCGGCTGAGTTACTGATGGGCCGAAAACTCCAAACCGACCTAGACCGGCTGCACCCAAGCTACTCACCTGATACAGGTGAAACTCTAGACTCTATCAGTCGTGTCAGGACATTTAAAACAGGAGATTGGGTGTATGCTCGAAACTACGGGGGTGAACCCTGGTGGCTACCAGGCCACATAACCCAAGTAACAGGGCCCTGTTCTTACAGTATCGAACTGAACGACGGAAGAACCGGGCGACGCCACATCGACCAGTTGTGAGGGCAATTGTTCGGCACATCCATTTCCCAACCAGCTGAGGCACCACCTGAATTAAATACTGCATCGGCCTCCACCAATGGCCCTGTCCAACGCAATGAGTTCAACGTTCCTCCCATTACAACAGTCCTGTCACACAACCCACCTGCAGGAACGGGCCTTCTTCCTATGATGGATCCTCCTGTCAAAGTATCGGCGCAGTCGCCGGGAGTTGTGAAGGCCAAATTGCTGCATCCTCCCCCTACTGAAGCCACTCCTGAACTGCGTGGATCAGGGTGGAGCCGCCGGTGCCCAGCGTATTTACAGGACTACGCATGCGCCATCCAGGAGGGAAGGAGTGTTGGATCCTCATGGCTATGCCGCTGATCCACGCGTATGCCGATGCGGAAGCTTGTCCTATTTGCTAAACTACGTCATCCCTTTCGGCGGGAGAATGGAGCCCCGCGATTTGACGAGCCGTTTGACAGCTGCTATATAAAGAGCTGTCTGACAGAAAGTTGTTATTGCCGGTTCTGGAGTTGCCCTGTTATTACTGTTAGCTGTTAGCCGAATAAAGGCTTTTGTTGGTAACCTGTCTCGCCTCAGTTCCTTGCCCCCTTTGTTCTCCGTACAAAACAATTGTCGCTTGTTCAACAAAGCATGGTTTTAATAATGCATCCTGACCACATTGTAGCCAGCAGCTGATGTAGATCAATGTTTGGTAGCTCCCACTTAAATGCAAAGCAATACTTGGAAAGTATCAATGCTGAGAATGGACAGGGGTGATTTAAGTCAGATGACCAAGGGAATAAAAATGCTGATGCCTTAAAAAAAACAGGATTGTGGGAAAGAATCAAAATGCCAGACGTTGGTTTTCCATGGAAGATATGCTAGCCACAAAAAAATATGGAAAATGTACTTTGAGAAAAATAACTAAATAGTGATTTATTCCAGTCAGACTTGTGTTATACTGCGCTAAAGGGTATGTATTGCTTATTAAAATGGAAAGAAAGTGGCACAATTCAAGGGAAACTGAATAGGCTTAAAAGACAGGAGGAACGATGCTAAACTTGTCAGCCTTGAAAGAACAATAATGATTGATTGAAATGAAAGAGGACAGATTTAAAGTGACAGAAGACCCTGTTAGAAAGCAAGGCAAAATTCATTTCATTCTAAGAAGATGTAGACAATATAGATTAGTGCCGCTCCTTGAATACCTTGATTATTTAGGAAAGGTCACCAGGATCAATATTGTCAGTTTCTTATATTTCATGTAGTCATTTGGTTATCAATAAATATCTTGATGACACTGAGTGTACATGCAGAATAATACCGATGCATTTCATAAATAAGAACTGTAAGTAGATTTCAAATGGACATCTTGACATTTATGGTTTTAGGAAATATCCTTGACCTACAACTGAAATGAAACTCAAACCATGGTTTGGCATTATAACCATGCATCTATCCTGGATTCACAGGAAATGATGTCTAAGAAGTATCATTTGCATAAATCATTTTTCCCCTTCACAAACCACAGTTGCAAAGAAATTTTGCTGCAAATTATTCTTACACTAGGAGGCAAGGATAGTTTCAAGCAGTAATGAATGCATCAGTCTAACACCTGTGTCTGGTTATTCTTTTATTGCATAATTGGTTCACTTATCTTTTTCAGCCATAAACATTCAGATTTGCCTGAGTCTTGACCCCTATTTACCACAGGGCAAGTGATGATGGGACTTTGTCTAACTTGGATTTCTAATGTGCTTTTTGGTCTGTGGCCTCTGATTAAGTGCTCAGGAGTGCCCCCTGATATGCTCCCTGCCACTTGTGAGCTTGGTTCATCTCCCTTCTTGCTTTTATGTAATGACGTATGAATAATGACTTGAGTTAGAGACTTTGTAATATTTCTCTTCAGGAGGTCAGCTCAGCCCAAAGAGAGATTGTGGGTGTCCCTTAAGTTCTTTCTAGATACAGAGTTAGCTATCAAACATCAAAAATATCTGCGAAATACCCTCTGAAATAGAATCGTTGCTCAATGCTGTGTATATAGCTACATGTTCTTCCTATATACATATATGAATATCAGAAAAAATAATAATGATGTGTATCATGCCCTTCCTCCATGAACTTGTAATGGCCCCATCAGAGCCCAGTTTGGAAGAGGAGAAGTTGGAATTGGGACCATTTGGTGGGGATGGCACATCTCCCTTGGAATGTTTGAAGAGTCAGGGGCTGAGGATGATGCTGTCCCAGGACCCTCAGACATTGGGGGAGGTGGTTGCCCCTACGGAGAGCTGCCTGCCCTCAAAAACACAGGGAAGGATCAGCTTCTGACAGGAAGTGGTGCTAATAGGCAGCAGATCCCTTCTGATGAGGAACAGCTGCCTCCCCCTCAATCCAAGGGCACAGAGAGCAGAGTGTAGGCAAGCTCAGAGAAGGGCAGTGAGGCTACTCAGGAGAAGGTCAGCCCAGCCCTCCTCACAAGGAACACCTGGAGTGGATTGACTTAAGGAGAAGCTGTGGGGAGTTAATCTTTGCCAGGAACAAACCATTTGTTTTGGCTGACACTCCCCCGGCTTTGACTCATGCCTTTTGCCTTGCCCTGCCTTGAGAACTGCCTTGTGCCTTGCCTTTGCCTTGTGGACTAGAGTTTGCCTTGTGGACTTGCTTAGCTGGGTGGACTGGACTTGGTACCCTGGACCTTGCCCAGTGAGTCTGTTCCTACTCTGTGGACTTTCTTTGTTAGACATGGGCTGTTGTTTGGGGGACTGAGGGTGGCTGGCTTCAGGGGTGGGGTGGGGTGGAGCCTATGTGGTTGTTGGAGGGTTATTTGTTGCAACATTTACTTAGAGCAATAAAGACTGTCTAGAGCAGCGGTTCTCAACCTGTGGGTCGCGACCCCTTGGTGGATCGAACGACCCTTTCACAGGGGTCGCCTAAGACCATCGGAAAACACATATTTCTGATGATCTTAGGAACCGAGACACCGCTCCTCTATCCATCCACATACGAGTACCCGGGGACGGTGCGATGCACAGGCAGCCCTCGAATGCGCAGGCGCCAACGGAAGGGCCGTGCGTGCTAGCCTGCCATCTTGGTGCCATGCCCCCTTTGTCACCTCATCGCTTCTCGCCTGGCTACGTGCACGCGTGGGGAGGGGAGGGGGTCGCGGGGGCGGAGCGGGGGTCACAGCATTAGGAAGGTTGAGAACTACTGGTCTAGAGGCCTGACTTGCCTTGATGACCTGGGTCATAACAGCAGTGACATTGACAGACTCTATTTACCAGGAGCATTGGTGAGCTTGGAATTTGCAAGTACACCAGACAGTTGAAGGGGGGGAAATGGCACTGGAAGAATATTTGAAAGACAGTGAAGAATATGCGCTGAAGCTAATATACCATGAAGGACTACTGAATATAGGAGAAGCCAAACTGACCCTTTCCTGGACCAACAGTTTCTGCCCATAGTCACTCACACCCTAGTCACTTCCCATCTTGACTATTGCAATACACACTCTATATGGGGCTGCAGCAGCCCACATAGTTTTGTGCAGGCCCAGGTGTGCACATATGACACCTCTGCTGTGGGAGCTGCATTGGCTGCTGATTTGCTTCCAGGTGCAATTCAAAGTGTTGGTTGTCACCTTTAAAGCCCTACATGGTTTATCTGAAGGACTATCTCTTCCCACTTAATCCACCTGACCCACCAGAGCACGTAGGCAGGAAATGTTGCAGATTCCCTCTCCTAATGAAGTATATCTGATTGGACCCAGAAGAAGGGCCTTCTCTGTGGTGGCTCCCTCCCTTTGGAATATCATCCTTGTAAAGATTAGACTGGCTCCCTTGACTCCCTCTTGCAATGCCCTGAAGACCTGGTTTTGCCAATGAGCTTAGGGAACCCAGAGTGGGATGGAGCTCATCACGTGGCTTGCCTGACTGCTTGTTGTCACCAGAGGGATGGGCGGGCGGTGTATTGTTTTTATTCTTTGTAGTATAGGTTTTTAGTTTCAGTAAGCTGCCTAGAATCACTGAATGTGAGTGGGCAGCCATAAAAATTAGGAAGGAAGGAAGGAAGGAAGGAAGGAAGGAAGGAAGGAAGGAAGGAAGGAAGGAAGGAAGGAAGGAAGGAAGGAAGGAAGGAAGGAAGGAAAGCAGGAAAGCAACT
>QLTV01002116.1:229283-244378 GCA_003457575.1 Thermophis baileyi | reverse complement strand
GGAGATTTTGCAGTATACTTCCCCTGGAGTGGGGTGGGAATGGAGATTTTGCAGTATCCTTCCCCTGGAGTGAGGAGGGAATGGAGATTTTGCAGTATCCTTCCCCTGGAGTGAGGAGGGAATGGAGATTTTGCAGTATCCTTCCCCTGGAGTGGGATGGGAATGGAGATTTTGCAGTATCCTTCCCCTGCCACACCCACCAAGCCACGCCCACAGAACCGGTAGTAAAAAAAATTGGATTTCACCACTGACAACAACAACAGATCATCCAGTGGGAACCAAGGTCATCTCAACAGGTGCTGGCCAGAGACTCTAAGTGGAGTTGCCAAAGAGATGCAAGAACACCTAATTGGACAATGTGACAATAAGGGAGGGAATTATTTATTCTTTAATTATACTGAAATCGCGGAAAATAGTTAGATCTGGTTTTGTTTTCATCCGTGCCGAAATGATGTACTCAATAAAACAGTTCTTTGAGAAAGTTGCAAGTCTCGGAGTGCTGAATTGGTTGGGTTCATTAGTCGGAACCTTGACAAACATGTTATATTCCTGTGATTGAGGGATTCTGCAAAAAGAAGAGGAAGTCCTTGAAACCAACTTCAGAGTTTCTAAGATAGTTCGGGTTCAAAGTCCAAGGGATACAATGAGAAGAACAGCTTTCCCATAGGTTAAGAAAAAAAGTACCGTATTTTTCAGAGTATAAGATGCTCCGGAGTATAAGACGCACCTAGCTTTTGGGGAGGAAAACAAGAAAAAAAATCTGCCTCTGCCTCCCAGCAATTTGCCTCCCAGCAAACAGCAAACAGTACAGATGATATACACTGTTTGCTGTGTATTTCTGTGCATGTGTGCCTGACCCATAGAAATAGCAAAGAATTGGAGAAATGTACATTATGGCAGTATATTAATGCCAGAAAGTTTTCTTAAATGTAGTCACACTAACTCCTCCCAATTATTTAAATAGATCTACTCCAAACATGACTAAGTCAGGGTTTAACTCAGCTGCCTTATTTTAATACTACAACAGGACACTGTTACATTTCAGACTATACTTGTACAGATGCTGTTAAAACTGATGTGGCTTTCTGGAAGAAAGAAGATACAATAGCACTGGGCCTCTTCAGATCAAGCATTTATTTTAAAAAGCTTCTTCATTTTGTTAAGTTGTCTAGAACAATAATAAAGCAGTCTTTAAAAAATAAGTCTAATAATTTGAACATTCTAAAGGCATTTATAGTTATTGATTTACCTCCTTGCAGCAAACAACGAACAGCTAGTTTCAGCAGTGATTAGCACAAGAAAATAAAATTCTGCCTCTGCCTCCCAGCAATTTGCCTCCTTGCAGTTAGTTTCACTTTCAGTTTTAGCACAGGCCACCTGCCTGCAGCCTGAATCAGCTGATGTTCGGGAAGCTGATAATCAGTTGCTTGGCTTAACAGGCTCTGTTCTGTTTGCTGCAAGGAGGTAAATTGCTGGGAGGCAGAGGCCAAAGGGTGGGGGTGGCTGGGTGGGGCTACATTCGGTGTATAAGACGCACCCAAGTTTTCACCCTCTTTTTGGGGGTAAAAAGGTGCATCTTATACTCCGAAAAATACAGTAGGTAAAATGCAATTGTCTAGATATACTGTATGTATTTTAAAATTTTGGAAGTTTCCTTTGCTGCTGAAAGCCAGTAGCTTCCCAGAAGCAAACCAATATGATTTTGTACTTCCTGAGTAAATCTTTCTAGAGCTAAAGGAATAAGCTATATTCCTGAAGAAATCCCCATGGTACCGTCATCCCATAATTATTTCAGAATGCAACAACACAGTCAAAGCAAAAATATTAACCCAACATCTCCCGGACCAAAGGGAACAAAACCCTCAGTGAAGTTTGAGTTTTCCAAATTCACCACCCTCTGGCTACTCTCTTTGTTGGCCTGATAGGCTCGCTGGCATGGCTGACTGATAAATTTAGCATCTTCTGGGGATGATGTGTTATCTGTTGCTGCTTCTGAAACAATGGAAAAAAAATATGGGAAGAATATTTTATTATAATAGTAATATTATACTATTGTATGTATAATATGCAGTGCAATAAAAACAGTACTCATATAATTAACATTCATTCAGTACAAAACCGAGAGAAAGACAAGTAATAGAAAGAAAGTGGGAACTTTGGAGTGGAAGTTGGGAGAATAAAAAGGTGAAATGAAATAAACGGGGTGAATGAAAGAGCTTAAGAACTGGTAACTAACTACCATATTTTTCACAGTATAAGACGCACTGGAGTATAAGATGCACCTTAGTTTTTGGGGAGGAAAATAAGAAAAAAAATTCTGCCTCTGCCTACCAGCATCCATTGGTATTCATCTGGCTAGCATCCCCTCAGTTTGTGAGAGAGTTGAAGGCTGTTTGGAAACTGAATCAGTATTTGCTATGTGAGCAACAAGGAAGGAAACAGCAAGGAGCCTGGGCGTGGCTTATCTCAACTGTTCTGTACTAAAGCTGCATGCTGTGCTGATCTCTGAAACTAAAACTGAAACTGAAACTCCTCTCCTCTGCTTGTGTTTTGCTTGTATTTACTACGTTGGAAAACCTGCTTTTGGTATTGTATATTTACTTTATATTATATATAAAGAGAAGTTATTGAATCCTGCTGAATGAATTACCTTGAATCCTGCCTAATCAGTTACTTGTGTGTGCTTTCTGGATGTGATTGCTGCTTCAAACTCTGACACGTCCTTGCAGCAAATAGCGAACAGCCAGGTCAGCTTCAGCACATTATTGCAGCCTGATTCAGCACAAGCAGCTGATTGGCGGGTGGATCGGCCTCCCGGAATACTCCCAATCAGCTGCTCCAGGCTGCAGGGATCGCCACAGACCATCGCTACCTCTGTGCCTCGCGTTTTTTGGCTACATTCGGTATATAAGACACACCCAAATTTTCACCCTCTTTTAGGGGGGAAAAAGTGTGTCTTATACTCCGAAAAATATGGTATACTATAATAGGGGTTCTAATATGAGTCAACAGTTAGGCTAAGATCCAAGGAAAGATAAGGTTAAAGAAGTGTAGATTTGAAGAAAGGAAGAACATACAAGGAAGTAAATCTTATGTTTTGAAAAGCAGCACCATAAATCTGATTCCCCCCCCCCCGCTTTCCTCTTTCTCCCTCAGTTACTCATTCCTTCTTCAAGCAAGCCTGCCTATGCAAATTCTAGGACCGTGGTGACCTCCAAAGTGTGTCCTATGTTGCATTCCTACCTGTGGAGGACTCAAATTATACCTGCAGTTTAAACTGATCAGATTGCTGGAGGGAAAAGTGGTCTAGAGTCATGTCTAGCTACGCTGAGACTCATCTGTGAAAATGAGCAATTCCTAGAAAAGGCAGAAGTCTATATAAACATCAAACACAGAAAGGGACAAACAACTACCAGGAAAAATGAAGCCTTAGAGGAAGAGCATAGCAGCATCATTCAGAGGACGAAAAAAGAAAAAGATAAAAAGAGAGGACTGTCACTGTCATTGGAGCTGAAAAATTAATTTCATAACCTCCCCCTGGAAGAAAACATGCAAACACCTAAAGAGTGGTTTTCATCAAGTGTTCCAGTCACAGGAAGAAAAGTAGCTCAGAATGTCACATGGAAGATGAGTTGACTCGGTTCTCCAAAGAGAAAAAGGGTATGTGGTGGTGATTGGTGATTCACTTTTCAGAGGAACAGCAATTTGTAGAATGGACAACCTATCAAGGGAGGTCTGTTGTCTCCCAGGTGCAAAGATCAGATATGTTACAGAGAGGCTTACCCAAATAATCAAGCCAACTGATTATTATCCCTTTCTCTTCTTTCATGTTGGGATGAACAAAAAAAGAGTCTGAAAAACCATCAAGGGACTATAAGGAGTTAGACAGGAAGGCAAACGAGTTAAGAACACAGGAGGTGTTTTGGTCAGTACTTCCGATAGTAGATCAACAGCCAATGAAGGAAAGGAGGATTCTGGAGAAAAACCACTGGCTCAAGGATGATGCCATCACAAAAACTTTGGATTTCTGGATGATGGTTTACATTATCTATGTGATGGGCTTCTGGAAAGAGGATGGGCTGCACCTCAGAAGGATTGGGAAGAATGTCTGGCTTGGCTCATTCAAAGGGCTTTAAACTAAAACTAGAGGTGGGAAGGAGACCTATCTTTAGGACCAAATGCAAAGCATAGACTTCAAGACAACAAACCAGTCAATAAGTAAGAGAAAAGTGACAAGGAAAGGAAAACTCAGGTATAAAACAGGCGACACAGCAAGCAAATACAGGGTCTGTACAGAGGGTCTGTAAAGGACTCAAATACCTATACACTAATGCTTAAAGTATGGGAAACAAACAGGGAAAACCTGAAATCCTAATACATGAGGGCCAGTATGATGTTACTATTGATATTACTGGTTCAATGGTTCCATGGAATATACTCATGGTTGGAATATACTATTAGAGGGATATACTACCGTACTAGAACAGTGTTGGCAAACCTTTTTGGCACCAAGTGCCGAAACGGGAATGCGCGCACATGTGCCAGTAACCGGAAGAGCAGCCGCCCGGAGCGCATACGCATGCCGGGAAGATGATCTTCCGGTTTCCGGCACGTGCACGCCTGGTCTTCCAGTTTCTGGCGTGCATGCGCGCACAAAGAGCAGCTGGCTGGTGCGCATGTGCGCGCCAGAAACCTGGAGATCATCTTCTTGGCACATGCATGCGCACCAGGCGGCTGCTCCTCCAGTTTCTGGTGCTCCCGCATACGTGAAAACCAGCTGGCCAGCACGCCGGAACCCGGAAGAGCAACGGGTGATGGCTCGCGTGCCCGGAGAAATGGCTCTGTGTGCCACTTCTGGCACGCGTGCCATAGGTTCGCCATCACGGTACTAGAAGGTATACTTTGAAACAGATCCAACAAAAGAGGAGGAGAACTTGAACTGTATGTAAAGAATTACTATGGTGGTACTGAAATATATGATACCAAGGATGAAAACCTTCTTGAAAGTATTTATGTTAATAATAGGGGGAAAAGAAATTACATTGCTATAGGTGTAAAACAGGCCATCCAACCAAGTATGAAGAAATAGATTACCAGGTAGATTCTGCTACCATCCCCACCTGGATTGTATGGCTACAAATAATTGGACAATGAAATGAATTTGATCAAAGGCAGAGTAACTGGAATTTTACTATGAAGGATATTCAAAATAAAAATATCATAACTGATAGAATACTGACACGAGCAAAAAGAATTTTAACACTCTGGAAGTTTTAAATCTGATTTTGAGATGAAAGATAAAAAAAGAATTGTCATTAAAAAAGAAGGGGGGGAGCAAGGAAGCCTAGTATATCCAACTTTCTGAAGGCATTTTAAAGAGGAAAGATGATGGTAACAAAAGAATGCTAAACCTAATTGAGCCTGTGTGTGTAAAAGGAGTATGGACAAGACAAGTTATCGAAAAAAAGAGGCGGGAGAAATATGATTAAACCCCTATGCAAATACAATGTGTGTGTCACAATGTGTTTCATGATTTTAATAAAACTGAACTCTGAAGATCAATTCATATTTTCAGTTCTTTGCTTTCTGAAATTTCTCTTAGATTCTACATCTATCTTTGTTCCATCTATTTTCTTAACCGTGTGTGTGTGTGTGTGTGTGTGTGTGTGTGTGTGTGTGTGTGTGTGTGTGTGTGTGTGTGTGAAGACTCAATGAACCGTGTGTATCCAAACTCTGGTCCCCTTTGCAAATGGAGCCTTGAAAGACAAATTATGAAGAATAATGTATATAATCATTCTGTCTGTCTGCCTGTTGTCTCACACTGATCTATAGAGAACATCATTTGCACAAGTTATTCTAGAATCACACTTAAAGCACCTCATCCCAATCTGAAGAACGTTCTCATTGTGATCATACTTTGCACACTCCTAGAAGAATATGCATGGGCTGCAAAATATTTCTTTCAGGGGGACCAGTTATTACATGAACCTGAATTCTCCCTTATTCAGATTCTTTGACTTAACTGGGCTGTGGATCAGTCTGTTTCTCTTGTGAAAATCAATAGGACAAAACTGCCTTAAATCAATTTACTTTTGCTTCATTGGTTGGTGGATTAGTGATGCTCAGTCTACACATTTTCAGGCCAGCCCTGCTTTCTGCTATCATTTACATGCAGTATTTCCACTTACAATTACTAGAGGAACTTCTTCTCACCCATTACTCACACAGGAAATCCATACTCCATTTTTCCAGTCTTATTCTGCTTATTTTTATTGTGAAATGAATGGGGGGGGAAGAGAGCGAGAGCGAGAGCGAGAGCGAGAGCGAGAGCGAGAGAGAGCGAGAGCGAGAGAGAGAGAGAGAGAGAGAGAGAGAGAGAGAGAGAGAGAGAGAGAGAGAGAGAGAGAAGCACTTTTGAATTTCAAGCAACTAAGTTCAATGCTGAAGATCAGAAAATAAAATATTTCCCATAGCTCTCAAGGGTGCCAAGATGCAAATCTTTATTCCTGAATGTTTCCCCCCAGTAACTTACACTTGTTTGTGGCTGTTAGTAGCTTCTTTATCTCATCTCCCTCAGCTTGCTTGTATGTTCAGTTAGAGCATTCAGGTATGAAAAATGATTTGCCGTGTAATGCATATACGGTCTGTTGGCACATTCTGTTTCAGATGCCAAGAGTTGGGCAATTTCTTAATCAGACAATGTCATCTGCATGGGCCTTTATCATAGTCTGGAATTACTGGATACAGCCACTATAGGAGACCAATTTTCCATGTTTCTTTAAACTCATTGACAGCCCTAGAACAGCCTCATGGGAACATTCAAAGCCACCTCAAGTCAGATCATAGACCTTCCTCTCCTCTCCTACAGGAATAGGCAATATGTTCCCCCTGTCCTTTAAATTAAAAAAGGGAGGAGAGGGAAGGGCTAACTACAAGTACTGCTAGTATTTCCAAGGATGTCTTGGAACCCCCACAATAGTAAATTAAGAATGGTGGGAAGGGACTACAGTATATCCCAGGGCTTATTACCAAGAGCCGTGATGGTGCAGTGGTTAGAATGCAATATTGCAGGCTAATCCTGCTGACTCCCGATTGCCAACAATTCGGCAGTTTGATTCTCACTGGCTCAAGGTTGACTCAGCCTTCCATCCTTCTGAAGTCAGTAAAATGAGGACCCAGATTATTGGGGGCAATATGCTGACTTTTTAAACTGCTTAGAGAGGGCTGTAAAGCACTGTGAAGCAATATATGTCTGTGCTATTGCTATTAGTTGGACTAATCTAAAATATTTTAGATTAGTTTAGATTAAACCATTTTGTAGAAGATCCCCTAAACATCACAGATAGGTTTCATACCCTAGAAGCTCACCTACTTTCCTATTTAACAGAATCTGTTTCTGAAAAACAGATGGCTTCATTCTGCCTCATGAGGTTCTTTGGATTCTAGTAGTACAATTTTGTACAAATCTTATTCTTAGGAAACAGTGCTCTTCTCAAGATCTCCTATAGATGAATATGACAAGGATGAATGCATTGGACATAGTTGTTTTGAAAAACAAATATCCCTGTTAAATATTTTTAGGCAAAATGGCCTGACTTGGTCCTGCAGGGCTAATGCTGTTTTCCTTTCCAGTGATCAAAGGATCCAGTTGTTTATCTCTGAGAATGAGAAGAGAGTAAGCAATGGTGGTTCTCCCCAGAATCTAGTGGCCCATCTTTTTCTGCTAAAGTTTGGAGAAAGCTCTCTCTGGTGGAAGTGATTAATTTTCCCCTCAGGATTCTTGGGTAGATATCTCATTACAGATAAGAAAAGATGCTTTGTTATTATTCTCCTAAAGCCTATCCCAAGGTAACTTGCAGGGTTATTTAGTTTAATGCCACTTTTTAATTTGAATAGTTACAAACACTATGATTCCTGCAAGCATTTTAACAGATTAACAGAGTTAAAAGGGACCTTGTAGGTCATCTAGTCCAATCCCCCACCCAAGTGGGAGTCCCTACACCATTTCTGACAGATGGCAGTCCAGTCTCTTCTTGAACGCTTCCAGTGGTAAAGCTCCCACAACCTCTGAAGCAAGCTGTTCCATTGGTTGATTGCTCTCACTGTCAGAAAATTTCTCCTTATTTCCAGGTTGAATCTCTCCTTGTTCAGTTTCCATCCATTATTCCTTGTCTGGCCTTCAGGTGCTTTGGAAAACAGGTTGACCCCCTCCTCTGTGTGACAGCCCCTCAAATATTGGAACACTGCTATCATGTCTCCCCTGGTCCTTCTCTTCACTAGACTATTTGATTTGAACATTTGCAAAGATCTAAGCTCTTTAAAAAGAACATTTCCATTTGTCTGAATTTTGGATACTGTACTCTCTACCCACCAACACCTAGAACATACATAAAGCATTGTAGTATGCTGTCATTTCTTTCTTTGTTGTGATTTTAATCTGTTGGGCAACAAATTACAAAACACATGTGATTTCTTTCTTTCTTTCTCTCTTAAACCAAACCAAAACAAAACAAAAAAAATTCCTGGCTTTTAAAAGGGACAGGACTGAAGTAAACTGGCAAATTTCCACAATGTGAAATTGGAATTTGGGGAAAGACCAAGCATTCGATTTTTGTATACCATAGGGGCATTGCAACCAACATTATGATGTTACCTTACCTGATAATAAAACATCTGCTAGAAAATAACCAAGTTCAGAGAACTAACAAGAACACAGCAGTTCAACCCATATACTGTATTCCCTGCTGTTGGAAATTTTGTATTGAATTGTGGTATAAGAATGTGAGATAAATAAAGACATAAACACAAACAGGGTGCTTTTCCTTTGATCTATGAAGTTCTTATCCTATGAAATTATATTCCAAAGGGGATTAAATATAAGTATAAATCAACACTTTGAACCTTTCCTTAATCTTGATCCTTGGCATAACTCAACCCTTGATGTATCAGAATAATTGCTTATCAGGAGAGCAATAGATTCTCCTACTTCTTCCTGGCTAACCAAATGCGTTCACCATATCGGTGGGCTGGTGGAGATACTGTCTGGATGCTAATTGACTGATTACAAAGCAATGCCATATATAGCCATGCATAGCTTCCAGAGCCCTAGTAAAAGTCATTATGTTATGCCGCATTGCACCTGGTCTATTTAGCTCAAAAGTTCTTAATCCTGATTTGTCTTATCAACCCAGCTTTCTGAAAATTAGAAAATATAATTTGGATCATCTTCTCTAAAAATAGGTCCTATGGTGATTTTTTCCTTCTTTATGTATTCTCAGACTAGAATGCTACTGGGCCTCACACTAGAAGCCTGTTCAACTGATACTAGATTTTATTGATTTTCCTCCCTTAATAGCCACCCCACTTTACACCTAGCAAATGTTTATTGCCCATCATATAATTCCTTTGCCCTAAAAACACTGTTCGTAAATATAAGCTTTTATTCATGTTCAAGTACTATGAACTTAAGATCAGGAAACTTTAAGTTGGATATATGCTTATGTGGATATTCTTGACTTTATGTTCGTATGTTTTATTTATTTGAATTCCAAGCATCTTTGGGGATATATATTTAGTATATGAATCAAAAGAAGCTTTCAGAACATAGTAACGATTTTACCAGGGACAACATCCTGGTCTCATCAAAGATGGGTTTAAAATTCCCACTGAGATGGATGTAGCCAGAAATTGGCTTTAGGCAATTAGACCCTTTAATCTTTCACCAAGGTTTTCTCCCCCCCCACCCACAATCTTTTTTGCTGACTGACCACTGCTAGCATCTTCAAAATTTTACACACCACTGTTGATATCTGCCTACTGAATTTCTAATGAGATTTTCTCTCTGCCTCTCTCTTTCTCTTTCTCTTGTGATATATGGAGAATTTTTTTTTTACCATATAATGAGACTACTCACCATCTCTTAGGTCATCTTTCCCAAAGTATAAACAAATCTAAGTTAATAATGTTAACTAAAAACTACTTCATGCATCTTAGAAAAGGAAACGATTCTGTGTCTTGGATCAAATAAATCTGTTAGCCTTTAAGGGGCCACAAAACCATTTGTTGTTCTTTTTTTTTTAATTGTTATTTGGCTTTTCCTCTTAGAGCTTCTTTCCAAACTCAAGGAGTCCCATATGGACTTAAATCCTTTCCTCCTGAATTTAATTCATCTTAAGATGACAATCATGGATCTCAGTGGTATGTATGAGGGCTTGCGATGATGATAAGAGCCGAGGTGGCGCAGTGGTTAGAGTGCAGTACTGCAGGCTACTTCAGCTGACTGCTAGCTGCAGTTCAGCGGTTCAAATCTCACCGGCTCAAGGTTGACTCAGCCTTCCATCCTTCCGAGGTGGGTAAAATGAGGACCCAGATTGTTGGGGGCAATATGCTGACTCTGTAAACCACTTAGAGAGGGCTGTAAAAGCACTATGAAGCGGTATATAAGTCTAACTGCTATTAACAAAGGCATGTTGCTATTCTGAAGTGCAATGAAGTATGTAATTAAACATTTTCCCTCCCATATTGGGAACAGAGTTTTGAAGAGAACATTGTTTTATTGAAAAGTCAGCTTTATGCAGTGATTGAGTTCTTCTTAAGACACAGACATCTCTCGAAACAGCCAGGCAGATTATTTTACTTATTTATATAGCATAAATTCTGCTATAGGTTTTAATACTCTGGTCTTGTACGCTTACCTGAAATTAAGTTCACAGTACAACATATGAGTATAAATGTGATCACTGAAAAGTAATCCAATTATTTCAGAACTACTGTTTACATTACGACAAAGAAGGATTTTTCTACCATATTTCAATCTTCACCCTTTGGGGTATTTTTGTTTAATGTATCACCCAGTTTGAGAGCTTTCTGACAACTTTATAACATTTTGCTCAATCCTGCAAAAAGGCAGGATCCTGACAATGTTTAGGTATTGTTATTTGAATGAGTCAACACAGCTGCAAATATTTTATAAATAGATCAAATCATTTCAAATGCTTATTTTTATGGCAACATTCATATGGAAAAATCATGAAGTGGCAGATGGGTGAGATTGCTTAGTTTGTTTCAATTCCTTTATGTTTCTGGTTGCCTGATGTGTATTTATAGCAAGCATGGCTGTGAATGAATGTTTGCTATGCTCAAAAGTTTATTATCCTATGATTCGTTTTAGCCCTTTTACCTTGAGTGAGTAAAACCCTCTTATAGTAGAAATGAATTATAACCCCTGTGATATTACAGGATTCCTGGTGAAAGTCATTCCACAAAAAACCTTTCAGGGGGCATTCTTGTCTCCATAAATAGTCAATTGAAATTCAGAGGTTTGGCCCAGGAGAAAGTATTAATGTGTCCCAGGCAAAATGGACAGTAACACAGGAAGTGATAGATGTAGGACAACAGTACTTGGAGAATTAGCACAGAAACATGTGTGGAGTTCACATTCATAGTGGGTGACACCTGATTGCCTAAGGTGTATCTATTTTTTTTAAAAAAAAGTCAAGAAAGATCTTCAAACATGCAACATCCATTCAAGAGGGGCAAGCCTTTGAGCATACAGATGCAGGTGCCTTCTTGACATTGTTGTCTTCCCTCTACAGCACGGGTATCAAACTCGAAGACTTATTGTGACATATCGCAATGTTTTTTGCCTTTGCGGAGCTGGGGTAGGCGTGGCTGCACGTGATGCATCTGGCCCGCGGGCCGCCAGTTTGACAGGCCTGCGTCTACAGGAACAATACTGGGTGATGACTATTCCTGACAGCCAGCAATGGTTGGGGATTCATCCTGGCAATGCATAGGAGACATGGCCTTCTTTCTCGTCTCATGGTAAGTGGATTTACTGCCTGGGCTGAGGACTTTTTAATGTTCAGATCTTGGTTGGCGACTGATTTGAAAACATTGCAATATTTCATTCCTCTTCTCCCATTCATCTCCATGATTCATTTTCTCTGCTTGTTCTATTTTTAGCCTAACAGTCTTTAATATCTGGAGAAGAAAAGGACAACCTTTCTCTGAGATCTTCACCATTTTCTGCTATTTTATCCCTTTCTTGTAATTCCTCTTTTTTTAAAAGTGCTTTTTTAATTCCTATTTTTGTCCCTGCCAGTTTTGTCTGAATTGCTAGTTCTGATTTCAGAGCAAAAAAGGATGGGCAAATAAATAAGCAAGGGAATATTTCTCTGCGTAAAGAAGTCTTTGAAAACAGATGCTCTCTAAAATGTTTCGTATCTAGGCACTCAAATAAGTTGCTGATGCTGATAATATCCCCTTTATATTTAGCTGAAAAGGAATAATGGATTGCAGTTTACCATTTCCTCCGTATCTTGTGCAAAATGCTTTGTTAGATATCATAAGCTCTTTAGCTCTAGTTACCAACACATGTATTCTAATAAAATATTCATTTGAAAAAACCACATTGGGGAAAAAGCAGATTTATACAAGTCCACTGAGAAGACAGAAAAAAGAGGTACTGCAAAATACATAAACACTACTGAGCTATACCATAAATATCCGAAGGGGTACTAATAATGATTTTTAACAAAGCACTGTAAATCTTATTTTTTTTATTTTAAGAAAAAAAAATTCTGTAAGAGCTTCCATTTGTTCAGGGTAAATTCTTCTGGTTATTTTAATAGACCGTGTAGTGCTATTGAGGTTAACTGGAAAAAAACACTCATCCATAGGTTCACAAGAACTGGTCCTGGGCCACCTTGAGGCCAAATAACCTTTGCCTCAAATATCAGAATCAGGGAAGTGACAATAAGGCCACTTCCAGACAAAGTTTTGATTTGTCAAGATCATCTTAAGCTTCTTCATGAACAATTGAGGCCTTAGCCAGCACATTGCATAAGCGTTGCACAAACGTTTCCATTGTTGAGGGTAAAGGTTTGTTCTCCGAGCTTGTGGGTTGGTTTCCGAACGTTTCGTTACCAAAAATCATCAGCCATGCCATGCTCGTGAGTTCATCGAAGCCTGGCACTCCACAAGCAATTCCATCAACAGACACAGTGACCTACAACCAGCCTACGAATCCCTCAGAATCCAAATCAACTGCACAGCCAACCAGAAACAGCACTGACTTTTAACCAACTCATGCAATTCCCCCCCCCACACACACACCAGCAGTTCACCTCCCAAGGACCCTGACCTGAGGTAATCTCCTTATCACAAGACCCATCACAAGACTCACAGATGACTCATCACAAGACCTGTCACAAGACCCTCACTTGACACACCCACACCTAAGCCCTTATAAACAGAACACTGACATCCCCTAAACCCCACTGAAGATGTTATCTAGCCTGGTAACAAAATGTTCGGAAACCAACCGACAAGTTTGGAGAATGAACCTTTACCTTCATCCTACACCTGAGCTACAGATATTCACCACTATAGCAATTTCCATTGTTTTTATCATTTGGAGAATACCTATAATGATGAAGTCAGAAGCCATGCTCCTAGCAGCTTGGTTGTACTTTTTGCAGTATGGGTAGGTGGGTTGTGTTCTCCTTGGTAGAGAGGCCAGCACATCCATTTCCCTGCTCCCCCATTTTTTTCATGGTTCTGGGATATGTTATCTTGCAAAGGAACTGAACAAGAGTTCCTGGCATGCTCACAAAATCACTTGAAATGCAGCAGAAAAATATGGTGATGGTAGATAGCAATAGTACGTATACTTATATACCACTTCACAGTGCTTTACAGCCCTCTCTAAGTGGTTTACAGTCAGCATATTGCCACCAACAATTTGGGTCCTCATTTTACTGACCTTGGAAGGAAGGAAGTCTGAGTCAATCCTGAGCTGGTGAGAATCGAACTGCTGGCAGTTGCACACCCAACTTAGTAGCCCTCAAATGAAGGAGCTGAGAAGACATTTCCATCTCAGCCCTGAAGTATGAATCTCCCTCATTCCCCTAATTTGAAACCTATCTGTATTATGAGTGTATCCTTCTCATCCTGAATGACTTAGACTGTTCATAATTAAACAGAAGATTTATTCTGAGCTACGAGCTACACTTGCCCTTGTGTGGTCAGCATTAATCAAACCACCCACCAGCTGCAATTAGAGCATGCTCATGAGATGATTATCTTACTCTTGAATGGGACTCTCCTTGATTACTGAAACATACTTGACATTTTAGAATGAGACTGTGTTTACAGAACAATCTATTGGCTCCTGGACCATCAATTATCTCAGGAGTGTCACATATTTTCTACATTTAGTTGGCCTGCAGGAATGGAAGTATTTGTGCTTTCCCCCCCTCCCTCTCTTGGTGTTCTGAGATATTTTCGTGTTAATTATTGCAGTGAGGTTTTGCTTGCATATAGAGTAGGATGCTTGTTTATGTATGACAGAGATATATATAAACAACCCACCTATTCATGCTTTTGCATATTCTTTCCTATGTGTCATTGCCTGAGAAGCTGACTTGTTCTCAAGCTTTGAAGCTTTGGTTCAAACAGAATTCACATATGACTATTTTCATTTCTGTGATGTCCCTTTTCAACTAACTTTAAATTAATTCCATAAAGCTCTGATGAGCAAAGCTATAAGCATCAAAAATAGATCAACAGTCAAACTGGTTGAGATATGAGGTTTAATTGTTATCATTATTGGTCCTGCTGTAAGAATATGTACCTGATGGAGAATTCCCATTGACTTTTGTAGTTTTAATCAAAATATCTTTGAAACATTGTTCCTACCATTTATCTCAATTACCTTTTATTCAATTCACTCTGTATAATAATTCAGTTAGTAAAAAAGAGATCACTAGATTTCCTTAACCATAACCAATCGAGGAACATAATAAACATGTGTTTCATGATTTCAGCATTAAAAAACTGATGATGAATTGAATTGTTGATGGTCATGATTATGTTATAGCATTAGAAAAAGGATTGTTTTGTGTTCTTCTTTTATGCATCTTTATTTTAATTAAATAAATATATATTTATTTTTATATCTTACCTGGACATGGAACTGTGTGACCAGTAAAGTGTGTGTGTGTGTGTGTGTGTGTGTGTGTGTGTGTGTGTATGCACAACCATATATTCTATTTATGGAAAATGATAGATAGATGATAGATGGATAGATAGAT
>QLTV01002116.1:210527-225178 GCA_003457575.1 Thermophis baileyi | reverse complement strand
TTCCCCCTGCTTCCTCCTCCCCACCCAATCCTACTTCGGGACAGAGAAGTGTGCACTGGAAACGCATGTTGGGGCGACGTCGGAGCACGTCTTCTGACCCTCGCCTGCAACTCTCCACGGTCCTCCAGGCCTGGCTTGCTGAGGGGGGGGAGCAGCCCTGATGCCTCTGCTTCCCCCCCCCCACAGCCCCAGCCATCGCTGCCCAGGGAAGGAACAGGAAACAGAAAGTGGTGCGTTTCAAAGGCGGCGAACAGCGTTCTGCTGCAAGAGCTGGGCCAGGCCTCTCTGCCGTCCAACTCGCCAAAGGGGCCGCTTCTGCTGGGCCATCTCCCCCCCCCAGCTGGGCTGTTGTGCTCAGTGCTCGGCGGGGGAGGGGAGCACTTCCGCATGCTGCCCCCTTCTTTCTCTTGGCCCTGCCGACAAGGGAGGAGGAAGGCCAGGCTTGGGGGATGGCCCCCACCTTGCAAGATCCGCCCCTGCCATTCTCTCCCAGCCTTCTTTTCTGGCGGCAACAGCAAATGTACCACAATGAAGGCGGAATGCTGTTGCCACGCAAAGGCAAGTAGAGGGGCGCTTCGCTCCTGCACTAAGGCTCTGGCCATGCCACTGCTGTGACAGGATGATGGCTCTTTCATCCCTCTGCCATGACAGGGTGACAGGGAGCTGCAGCAGAGGGCCCAAAGAGCCGCATGCGGCTCTGGAGCCGCAGGTTGCAGACCCCTGAAGTAGACCATAGCCAACTTCTTGGTAAGATAGAAAAATATGGGATAGAGAGCATCACCATCAGATGGATTCTCAATTGGCTCATCAATTGCACTCAACATGTAATCCTCAATGGAACTACCTCTAAATGGAGGGAAGCATGTGGTGGAATATCTCAGGATTCTGTCTTACTCTTCAACATTTTCATAAATGATCTAGATGAGGGATAAAATGGGAACTCATCAAATCTGCAGATGACACCAAGTTGTGGGGAATAGCCAACACTTTAGAAGATAGACTAAACATATAGAAGGATCTTGACATAATTGAACACTGACAAAATGCAATTCGAGTGGTGAGAAAAGCAGGTATTATACTTTAAGCAAGAAAAACAAAATGCACAGGTATAGAATAGATGGCACCTAGATCAATAGCAGTAACTGTTGGACCTTGGAGATCTTTAAGGTCCCTTCCAACTCTATTAATTCTAAATTATTGGAACTCTGCACTTTATCTGCCTCTATTTAATATCTGCCCTTCTTGCAATCTAGGAGCATTTTAAAAAGTATTAAAAGTATTTAAGTGTTTTATAAAAACCTTTAAAAAAGAAATACCACAAATTGTATTAAAAATGCAGAGGTTGCATAGAGTTTGATTATCTTGCACATCTTACCATAAGTTACACATGGAAAAAAAAGTGGGGGGCAAGCTTCATAGAAACATAGAAACCTGATGGCAGAAAAAGACTTAAACGGTCCATTGAATCTGCCTTTTGACTTTTAATTTTTTTTTTATTTTTTTTTTGTCAGACAATGAATATGTATTTATCCCAAGCATTCCATGGTGGTGGCTGCCATCCTGAATTTGTTTTACCTCCCCAAGGATAAGCAATCCCCTTCAATTAAAGCATGCATTAGTTTTTCACCATACCACCTGTTCCTAAGAAGATCTCTCCATCTTATTCACCAAGAAGAGAACACTAGACATTAGACCTAAAGTACTCGTCTCTCTTATGAAAAGAATTCCTGTAATGTATCAACACTTAACATATATTAAAAAGGCAGAGGTGTGGGTTGCTTGTTCAAGACGCATAATCATTTCAGCTCAATTGAAAAGAGGCTGCATTAAAATTCTATACACTGTCTCTAAAACTATTGGTATCAGTCAAAGGCACATAGAATGGCTATTCCACCTTACTCCCCTTAGCTCGTTTAATTATTTTTATGATAAAAAGAACAGAGGTGGAAGCTGGAAAACATAGGAAGGGTACAAATGAAAAAGCAGTATTAGCTAAACATCCAGTAAACTGTTGTGTTTGAGGGAAGACAATTGCAAAAGAAAAGAGACAATGCAAGTAGACATATATTTCCTCTTGTACTCAGCAATGATCCATAATTGTTGTTGCATTCACAGGCAGGGATCACTTCAGATCAACAAATTAATCATCCAGTTTTCTCTCTTGACAATGAACACGCTTCCTCAACAGTAGTACTGACACACACACAAAATGAGGATTTTTGTGGGAATGGATTTGGATTTTCCATCTCTGCCAAATGAATTGCCACTACAAGGTACATCTTTCTGTGTCAAATTTCACAACCTCCCAAATCCGTATTTGTGAAAGATGTTAGAATATTTATGACTGGGAGAGCCATGTTAACAAGGTTAGCCAATGAATAGGCATAGCAACTAAGTCAGCCAATGGGAGCTAACCACATCTGAGTCTGTGCAGAGAATTGAAACTGAAACTTAGCTTAAGGCTGGGCGTGGTTCCAGTCCACTCTGCTCTGTGTCCTTTCTGTGCTTGTACTCTCTGCTGAAATGAAACTAACTCCTGCATGTGTTTACTTGAAGAAATAATCTGCCTGTGGTATTGTATGTATATATTACTATGTTTATAAAGAAGTTATTGAATCCAGCTGAATCAGTCATCTGTGTGTGCTTCTGGTTTTGATTTTTGCAACAAACTCTGATAAAAGATGTCACTGAAAAACGGTTATGTTCCTTTGCATGTTAAAAGCCGAGACATATATAAAAACGAGCTTCATTATTTTTAATTTGTATTGCAACATTTTATTTTTTTAGTAATTTTCAAGTGATATTTAGGTTGCCAAGACAGATGGGTAGTATGACACACATACAATGCACAGCTTCTTTTGCGTCTCACAATGACTAAAAATAAATGTTCTGTATAACTGCTACCTTAAATATTGAGAAGGTGAGGATCTAACATAAAATGCTTCAGTAGATCTATGTGGACATAATAGATTCTCAGCTACTGTATGTGGACATAATAGATACTCATTGGTTCAGTCTCAACTCTATTTCCCTGGAATGTTAATACAGAACCAATAATGTTTCTTTGATAGATCAGTCACAGTAAAACAAATAAAGAAATCACTACCACAAACTCTACAGCAGTGGTTCTCAACCTTTCTAATGGCACGACCCCCCCGCAAAAATACATGCAGTCGCCAAGTGTCTGAATTTTGGTCACATGACCACGGGGATGCGGCAACAGTCATAAGTCACTTTTTTCANNTGGAGACTTCGCCCACCCACCCGGACGCCGCCATTTGGGTTCTTTTACCCTCTGCGCATGCGCAAAGCATTCTGCGCATGCGCAGAGGGTAGAAGAACCCAAATGGTGGCGTCCGGGCTACCAGCTGACGGCGACCCGCAGGCACGGCCGAACCGGGACCTTTTTACCCCTGCAGTGACGGTGGCACCAAGATGGCGGGCTAACGCGCGCGGCGACCCCTGTGAAATGGTCGTTCGACCCCCAAAGGGGTCGCGACCCACAGGTTGAGAACCGCTGCTCTACAGCATAATCTTGCCAAAATCAGCCAATTTTCTATTTCACTATTTCTATGAAGTTGTGTAAGCTTTTACATCTATAAGAACAATCCTTTTTCCCCGCTTAAGCACAAAACAACCGATATGATGATGTGACTAAAGCAGAAACATCCCATGAAATTAAGGAAAAGATTCTTTTTGTAGTTCTGGATGTCCAGCTGAAACCTGCCTCAAACTGTTCCATAAAAGTGCTGCTAAAATCAATTATGGAAAGTTTCATGTAGTCCAAAGCTGTAATGTCCTATAGATGTTTTTTTAATGATGTAATAATTTGGAAATAAATTATATGGATAATACTTGAGATGGAATTTTGTAATATGGACGCCACCACTGGCTTCATGTTACAATAGAATATTTTATTTATTTATTTATTTATTCATTCATTCATTCATTCATTCATTCATTCATTCATTCATTTATAAACTTTATAGTCTGCCCATTTTACCTCAAGGTAACTCAGGTAACAGAATAACTATTACTAAACAAGCCATATCTATAGATCACATAAGTTTATACATAGTGAAATTCTGTATAGATTTTTTTTAAATCCTATTTGTTTTGATACTGTGGTTTAAAAAAAATGACAGCAAGCATCTTTATCAACAGGGATTCAAAATGAAGTTAGATAAATATGTGTGTTGGTTAAATTAATTATGGTCGTAGATAAGCACAAAACCAAAATAAAATCTTAAACCAATGCAACCAAAACAAACATTATATATTTTTTTGAAAAATAGTAAGAATGAGGTGATCATTCATGGGAAGATTATGTAAATATAGTAACATAAAGGCTAACAAGCTACAATGAAAAGGAATAGAAATGCCAATAGAAAGTGACAGTATTTGATGATTCACTCCCTCTAAAAGCTGGACCATAACATTCTTCACTACTCTTCTTCAAATGATGACTAGAGTAGAGTAGAGTAGAGTAGAGTAGAGTAGAGTAGAACAGAACAGAACAGAACAGAACAGAACAGAACAGAACAGAACAGAACAGAACAGAACAGAACAGAACAGAACAGAACAGAACAGAACAGAACAGAACAGATAGAGTTGAGTCGAGTTGAATGGAATCGAATTGAATAAATCAATGGTCATGTTATGCTGGAAGAATAAGCCATTAGATAGGCTCTGGTTCATCCGGGATTGGATAGATTCTTTCCATTGTGCTTGTAACCATCTTGAAAAGACCACTGGGAAGGCAGATATGGATGGGAAAGGAATAGCTTTGTTAGAAATGCTACAATATTCCCTGAATAGTGTAATTAGCTCATATATAGTGTTAAATCACAGAACTTTATGACAACTATGTGGGAAAGAAATGCCATATGTTTGAAATGGTGCTAATCATAACAGTTGCATACCAAACAAGAAGAAAAATAGGAAAAGCTCTACATGACATGGAGCTAGGTTGATTGTAGAACCTGCTATCATCAGTGGTTTTGCGTGTTCCAGCAGATCTGGTAGAATGGGCATGCTGATGGAATGGGAATGCTAGGGAAAGCAATATCCCTAGTGGGTCCAGAAAGCATTTCTTCTGTGTCATGGTGCATTATCCTCCTTCCAAAATTCATATATCTCCAGTTCCATAGCCCTTTCAGAAGGTTGTGAAGACCTCACAATGGGGTGGGAATGTTAATTACTGGAGGTCTTGCATGAATAAGTGGGAATTAAAGCTTATTCAATCTTCAATTTCATTTCCTTTTGGTTTTAAAGTAGTGTTATGCTTTTATTTTGTTCACCATCCAGATGGATGGGCAGCTATAAATTGCCTAAATAGATAGATAAATAAGGAGGAAAATGAGAACAGAGGATGCTAAGCTTCAATAAGATTTCAATATAACTCTTTGTTGAAAGGTATTTGGGAAATATTTGATGCTGTATTCTATTTTTTTCTAGATATAAATGCAACGTGTGCTTGAGTATGGCTGGAAAATATTCATAGTTTTTGCAATAGATCAATCGATAAAGGTTGCTATTGAATATAGTTCCATCTAGTGGCTGAAAATGCTAATTTCATCAGTTGCTTAGGTGATAAAATCAAAGAAGGGCATGACGGGAATGCACATTTGTTTCATAAGAAACCAATAAAGAAATCAGATTGGAAGTAAATTGACAACATTTTGATTATAGAGGTATATCACATTTATCAAATCTCATAAGGCCTGGGCTGAAACAAAACTCGCTCAAAGCAATTTTCTTCAGAACTTTCAGAGGAAAATTTTAAGGCTGTATTTGTTGGGGAATTGAAACATTTGGAAAATATGCTCAGTATTTTTTAACCCGAAGGACAATATTCAATAGCATAGATTGCTAAACTACTCATAAATAATGATTAGGCCTGTGCCATCAATTCTACTTCCCATGGCAGCTAATCTAAATCATAGTAGTGGTTATAATACAAAATGAGATCCATAACATCTACTAATAACTTGCGTTTCTTGTGCTTGATGAACGGATGTCTAAAAAAAATAATCCTGCAAACTATCATCCTTAATCTTAATCAACTCAAAAGAATGCATATCCTCCTCCGTTTAACTTAAGAAAATCTTCTGGATTTTAGTGGGACTTGTGCAGAAGTAACTAAGCCTGCTAACTGAGTAACTGAATTGGATTAGGTCCAGTGCTTTGCTGTGGGATATTGTTTCCCACTTTGTTAATTATTGTTCCATTTCAACATATCCTCATCTCTCACTGATCTTCTTCCTTTCAACAGACTTACCCGGTTTATGATTTGACAATCTGCAAGAAAAGCAAAGATGATGATAAAACAAAAGGAGCTGGCAATGTTGTGATTCTGCCTTGGCTGCCCACTGGGGCCAGGTGTTTGCAGAAAAGAGATCAAAATAACTGTAGGCTGAGCTAGCAGATAAGTGCCATCACAGCTTTCAGTTTTAGCATGTTTATTTCTTTGTCAGGATAATCACTGTGGGTTCCCCCTCCCCTAGCAGATATCCATAATTTTCTCTCTTTGAGTTTTAGTTGGCTCTTCTATTTTTCTTTTGTTTGCTGAATCCTTTGGGTTTCTTTTTTTAAAGCATTCTTTCTGTACCCTTCCTTTTCTAGTCATTGAAATTGAATAACTTGGGGCAGCTACTTTCCAAACATCATTTCCCTGTAAATACCAGAAAAGTACAAATAAGCTTATTAGTTTCTGACATGAAAACTATTTGCCAATTAACTTAGGCAAATCAGTGCAATGGAAGGACTATGACATTTGTAATAGTAGCGCTTCCAAAAACAATAATTTTGTGTTGGGTGTGAGGAAAGATCTCAGTTTTGATCCTTAGATTATCTGAAAGCAGAAGGCATGCAAAGAATCAGGAAAATTGTACAGGTAGTCCTCGTTTAGCAACTGCCTTGTTTAGGGAACATTTGGATTTATGACGGTGATGAATTGTTATGACCAATCCTGACATTTACAACCTTCACAGGTCTATCAAGCAAAAGAAAGGGGAAGGAAGAGCATAAGCACAGTTGCAATTTCATATAGGCATCACTTTGTTTAACAATGGCCTTGCTGGCCCCAACTGTGGTCACTAAATGAGGACTACATAATTAAAGAACACTGACCTTGTTTATATTCTTAATTCTTCTGTCTCTGCAATCCCAATAATCAGAATGTATGAGTGCAAATGGCAGTGTGGAAATGTTTTATCTTTTTATAGGACAGGTCTCTTTGAAGGGAATGCCAAACTCTTTTCTAACGTAATAACACTGAGGGGGGGGGGGACATTAACCTGGAAAAACTTTCACCTGGAAAACAGATCACATGGACATTCTAGAAATTTAGTTATCGTACTACAATTCTGTTTAAAATACAGTGTTTGTTTCTTAATTTGCATTTGTACTCCTATGTTACAATATGCAAGTATTGTGCATATTCTTCTGTATGGTGTGTTTCCTCTCAGCTGGTAAACTAATAGCCAGTTATTGTGAACCTATTAACATTCATATGATAAATATTCATCTGGATAAAAGAGTAATGAATGTAGAGAAGAATGAAGTTAACCCATAAGATTCATGTCCAGTGGTGAGTTTTGTGTAATACAGACCACCGCAATGGAGTAATTTCTATTCTCAAACGTGGTATAAACCTTGAGTCCCAGAATAGAATTATGCTTTGTGATGTTTCTCTGGGCATATGCTCCACTGCATGCATTACTATATAAACAGTTTACATTGTGCTAGAAAGCAAAATATGTTGTTCAGTGCTTCAGAAAGTATGCATGAATATAAAGTAAAAGAAAAAAAATATCAGCAAGTTTGTTGGATTCTGCCTCACTGATTTATAATATATGTCAAAATGAATTCACAAAGCAGTGCATCAGATGCCAACCAGGAAGAGAATATAGAATAGCAAAACTCCCACATAATGTTCAAGCTTGCTTAATTTTACTTATGCATTTCAGGATCGGGTGGAGAGACAGTTTGGATCATTGTTTACTCAATGTGCTGCCTTTGTTTTCCCACTACAACTACATGATCCAACTTTGTTTCCATCTCAGCATTTCTGGAAAGAACACTGATTTGGTGAAGTGGAAATGCTAAGGAACAATAAGTTGATCCTCTCTTCTCTGTCACAGTTCCTCAAAAATTGGAAGACTGCTATCATGTCATCCCTAGTCCTTCTCTTCATTAGACCAGATATACCTAGTTCCCACAACCATTCATCATACACTTTAGCTTCCAGACCCCTTATAATCTTTGTTGCTCTTCTCAGCACTCTTTTTAGAGTCTCAATATCTTTTTTATATCATGGTGATCAGAACTGGCTGCAGTATTCCAAGTGTGGTTTCACCAATGCAGTATTGAGCAGTACTATCACTTTGTGTGATCTTGATAATTTGTTAATGCAGCCTAGGACTGCATTGGCAGCTGCCACACACTGTTGGCACATACTCAACCCACATATTCTCCCAGTTCCTTCTGTCACCCAATGGGTTCACGGCAACTTTGACAGATGTGCTCATCTATGAAGAGTTTGATATGGTCTTGAGAAGTAAGGAAATTAAGCTCCAAGATAATGTATTGCAAAGTATCCCTTCTATTTAGTGACCATATGATTACTATATGGTAGTAATCAACTTGTAGCTGGAAGGAAAGGAGGAGGACAAAGAAGAAACATGTTGGTATATGGTAAGTGGATTGCACCCACTACATAAATAAAGTAAACTAGTAGTAGTTCTTAAGATAAGTATGATAATGAATTTGTAGTTCAGTGAAAGGACAAGTCATTTTCCATCTATGATGAATGTTTATTCCATCTAGTGTCAATCCACATTATATGTGCTTTGTCCTAGAAGTATATTCAATGAAAGAACTAACCAGGGGTGAAATCCAGCAGGTTCTGACAGGTTCTGGAGAACTGGTAGCAGAAATTTTGAGTAATTCGGAGAACCGGCAAATACCTCCTCTGGCTGGCCCCAGAATGGGGTGGGGATGGATATTTTGCAATATCCTTCCCCCAGGAGTGGGGAGGGAATGGGGATTTTGCAGTATCCTTCCCTTGGAGTGGGGTGGGAATGGAGATTTTGCAGTATCCTTCCCCTGGAGTGGGGTAGGAATGGAAATTTTGCAGTATCCTTCCCCTGCCACGCCCACCAAGCCACGCCCACCAAGCCACGCCCACCAAGCCACACCACGCCCACCAAGCCACACCCACAGAACCGGTAGTAAAAAATTTTGGATTTCACCACTTTCCCAGTACTTGGTCTATTTCAGGGGTGTCAAACTCGTGTCATCATGGTGTCGTCACATGATGTATCGTGATTTTTTCCCCCTTCGCTAAACCGGGCGTGACCAGCGTGTGATGCATCCAGCCTACGGGCCATGAGTTTGACAGCCCTGGTCTATTTTCTCTTTATTTCAGCACTGATGCTAGCTTTCCCCTTAATCTGACACCTTCCAGGTGTTTAGACTACAATTCACATCAGCCTCAGTCAGTAACATTTCTGTATAATGAGACTTTTGATTTCAAGTTTCTGGAAGGTAAACTGGGAAAGACTGGATGACATTCTTCAGTTGAATGGTGGTGAAATTCCCAAAACTTATTCATTGCTTTAATTAATTAACTGGTCTAAAACATTAGTATCCACCATTATTCTCTAAAGATTTCAGACTCTCCCAACACAATAAAATAATAACCACAATATATTTCTCTCTGTGTGTAGGTATGTAAAATAATACATTTTATTACAGAATGAATAATTACAGAATAGGAAGAGATGTTGATTCTAACTTCCTATGTATTATAGGCAGTCCTTGACTAGCAACTATTTGTTTAATGACCGTTCAAAGTTACACAGAACTGAAAAAAGTGACTTGTGACTGGTCCTCACACTTATGACCATCATAGCATCTCCAGGCTGATGTGATCAAAATTTAGGTGCTTGGCAGCCAGGATGTATTTACAAGTGCAGCATCTCAGGATCTTGTGATTGCCCTTTCTGATCTTCCCAGCTGGCTTCCAACAAATAAAGCCAATGAGAGAGGCCAGATTCGCTTAACAATTGCATGATTCGCTTAACAATTGCATGATTCGCTTAACAATTGCATGATTCGCTTAACCTTTGCTTAAAAACCAGGGCAAAAATGATTGTAAAATTGGGTTGTAAAACTCTCTTAATAGTTCTCTGGCCTAGTAATGGAAATTCTGGTCTTAATTGTGACTGTAAGTTGAGGACTACCTATAATAGAATTAAACGGTTCACAGAAAAAAAAAATTATTATCTCTCTCCAAAAATCTACTGTAAAAGGCAGGTAGATAAAGAATTTATGAAAAATCACAAGCTCATTCATTAGAGGGAACTGCTTCTGACAACGAGTCAGGTAAGCAAAGGTTTACTTGTTTTAGTCTCATGCACGACTGCGGTTTTTTTTGCCAGAATATTTCTGAAGAAACTGCAAAAGCTTGATCACATATCCCAAGGGAGAGCACAATTATTGACATTAATTCGGTGTCTGCTGAAATCATAAAAAAAGAACATAAAGAATACATTTCCTGGAATACAGGAAAAGAACGATGAAAGGGGCAATGACTTTTAAAGGCTAAGCAGTTGATGTTAAAATTGCACATTAAATGTAGGAAGTCCAACAGTGCAGAAACAGTTTTAAAGATGCAGACTAAAAGCTATGTGCCCCCAAGAAGTTTTGGTGACTTCTGCGGAATATTAATGCTGTGGATTATGGTTCGCAGCCTCACATACATCTCTCTTTGAGTCATTTAGAATGGTGGATGTTTGCTTAGCAGTATCATTTACGTGTTGGGTTTTTTTTTAAAAGAAAGTTTGCAGACTCCTACCCCCAGCTTTTAGCATGATCACTTCCAACTGGATTTGATTTTTAAATCGTTGTGGACATTTTGGGTGGGGCTAGTCTGTGAATATTTTAGGATTTAGATTTTTTTAGAGAAAAAAATCAATGGGATAGATCAGCGGTGTCAAACTCACGTTGTCACGGCGGCATCACGTGACGTATCAGGACTTCCCCCCCCTTTGCTAAACTGTACTTTGCTAGACAGTGCCGGCTGGCGGGCCCGCGGGGGAGGGCCTTCTCTGTAGCCGCTCTGACTCTGTGGAACCAACTTCCCCCCGAGATCCGTACTACCCCCACCTTACTGGCCTTCCGTAAAGCCATTAAGACCTGGCTTTTCCGGCAGGCCTGGGGCCAATAGTTGTTCCGATTGGCCCATGCATGGTTGTGTGAATGTTTTATTTTAAATATAGTTGGTGTTTTTTTTTCCCTCTCTTTTTTTAAATTGTTTTTATATGTTTTATTTTTTTATGATGTAAGCCGCCCAGAGTCCTTCGGGAGTTGGGCGGAATATAAATTTTATTAAATAAATAAATAAATAAATAAATAAATAAATAAATAAATAAATAAATAAATAAATAAATAAATAAATAAATAAACTGGGCATCCGACCTGCGCCCCGGGGGTTTGACTGCCCTGGGATAGATTCAGGCTCTTTGGTTTCATCCAAATTAATGCAAAATGACTTAAGTGATCAGATTGAAGGAAAATGGTAGCAGCCGGCTGAAGGGTGGCGAAGGATGCCATTAAGAAATTATGGTTAAAATGTTTCCGGAATATTCCAGCAGACATGACCAATATTCTCCTTAGGAAAAGGCTTTTGGTGCCGGCGGGCTCAGGGGAGGTGGATAAGAACAATTGGGACTGAAACCCTGAAGGAGATTGTAATGAACCAGTCAGCATAACTTAGCATGCTGCTACTTCATGTGGTATCATGAAACATAGAAAGATCATGATGGCGGTAGTAGCAGTTTGGCTGTAGTAGCTGCTAAGGCCAGTACTGTACTTACAAGAAAAATAAAGGCCTTTTTTCTGCTCCTCTGCTTGGAAGAATCCTGGAACTTAGGAGAAGTTTTCTAATATTGAGAACAAGTAATCAATGGAACAGCTTGCCTCCTAGAATCAATGGAGGTTTTCAAGAGAAAATTGGACAACCATTTGTTCAGAATGGTATAGGGTCTCTTCCAGCCCTATGATTCTATGAAGTCCCATTGATTATTCTGAGAAGAAAGGGGAATTATTTCAACCCATCACCATATTTGAAACATGTTTTTTGTTTAGGAAATAAAGAGGAATTCACTTTTGTTACACTCTAATCTCAATTTTCCTAAATACAAACACAGATTGGAATGCCTTTTATGCATCTCCAAACTTATTTGTTGATAGTTTATTTTCCAGGATTTCAAGGCAGTGCACATACTATAGCTCTCCTGCTCCATTTGTTCCCCAGTGAGATAGAAAGAACTGGGGGGGGAATGTTCCAGAGCCCCTCAACCAGGGGTGGGTTCCACTTACCTTCCCTACTGGTTCACATCGTGATGGAAGTGCGCATTTCCTACGTCACAATGCGGAAATGACCCTCTGTGCATGCGCAGAAGCTTCTGCGCATGCGCAGAGGGTTCTTTTCCAGCCGCGGCGACCGGAGAACCGGTTCGGGGGCGTGGACAGCCGGCCATTGCTGCCAGTTCAGCGAGCGGATGCAAATTTCTGCTACCGGTACGGGAGAACCGGTCCGAACCGGCAGCAACCCACCACTGCCCTCAACATGCTTTCATCTCCCCAGCTTTAAACCAATATCTTTTCCACATCTTTCACTGGTTTCTTAAAAGAAATATGTGACTGTAATGTGTATACCAAACTAGAGTATAGCAGAGGAAATGCTTTGTAAAAATGAGTTTACTAGGACAAGAGTATATAAAGACGCATAGAGGAATATACACAAAATGAAATTTTATTTAGAATTCTTTTTTAACAATTTATAAGCAAATGCAGAACTGGAATTCAATAAGCCCTGGAGTAGGAAAGGTAGAGACCGCCTTCTACCGCATAGCTCCCAGCGACCGGTAAGATCTCATAGGGTTGGGCTCCTCCAGGTCCCGTCAGCTAAACAGTGCCGGCTGGCGGGCCCGCGGGGGAGGGCCTTCTCTGTGGCTGCTCCGGCCCTCTGGAATCAGTTACCTCCTGAGATCCGGACTATCCCCACGCTATTGGCCTTCCGGAAAGCGGTGAAGACCTGGCTCTTCCGGCAGGCTTGGGGCCGTTGATCTCGCCTCTGTAATTTGGCGAGATCCGGCCACGAAACGGTGTGTATGGGTTTTTAGTTGTTGTTGAATGTTTTTAATATGTTTCTTGTTAATAGTTTTTATATTTTTATAATGTTTTTATTGTTGTAAGCCGCCCAGAGTCCTCCGGGAGTTGGGCGGCATAGAAATAAAACTAACAGTAACAGAAATAAACGAACAGTAGATAGAATACAATTGAAACTGATGGATCTGTCCATCCTTAGTAACCCTAATCATTAAAGCATTGAGGCAACCTTATCCACCAGAAGACGTGATGGGGGTTGCTGCTCAGGTTGTTTCTGCATTGATCTAGGTTCACCCTTGCTTTTCTGTGCCGTCTGGCCCATGAAAATCTTACCTGTGAACTCACCCACACCTTCAGACAACTCCTGCTGCTGCTCCCTCTTTGTTTTGAAGGTAAGGTGTTCATCTTTGCCAATGAACATCACAAAGCACATACTGAATCACTTTGCTTTCTAAATTTGTGTCAGATTGCTGTTAAAAGTCTAGAAGAACTCTGATTCGTGCTTTAAATCATAATAGAATTGGCAAGCCTTCTGACTTCATTTTCTTAACTCTGTCTAGCCTAATTGTGAAAGTAAAATAACACAGTGGAGTTCTGGAATAGCCAAACCAGTGCTATTTTTATACTTTTCAAAACCATGGAAGATCAAACAATTTTTCTGTCTTATTCTATCCCCATCCCTATAGCTTCTTTTAGAAGTAGGAAAATGTATTGTTATAAACCATGTTTTAATCATACTGTATATTTTCTCTTACACTTAATTCATCAATTATAAATCATAATGGGAAGTATGAGCTTGCAACAAGGGTATATTTTATAAATGGTTGGAATATGATTTGTTCAGGTTTTTTTAAAGTTAGTTTTATATTTACCTCATTCTTCTGTCTTGCAATGAATGCTAAAAATCCTTTTTCAAAAAGATATGTTGAAGGAAATGTTAGTACAACACACACAAAGCCTTTCCACTTGAAAACTCATATTCTTTGTGAACTTTCATTCAGAAGTCTGCAATAGATTATTTTTCTTTCCCCTATTTTTAATCAGATGTAGAAAGTGAGATCTCTTGTTCCATCTATGGATATTTTACTCATTCTACTGGTGAAAATGAATAGTTGAGACACTGACTCATGTGTTTCTGAATTGCTGATTTTATTATGCCACTAATTTTTGTGACTTTAAAAAATAGGCCAGGTAGATCTGCTATATTTTATATATCTTTGACATGGCAGATCCAAAACCAGCTGTTGCTCTAAATATAACCAAATTTTATGATGTGGTCATTCACTGATCCTTAGGAACCTGATTACTGATGGCTTATCTGCCCAAGGAGCTGCTGATACAGTTCTACAGAGGAATTATTGAGTCTGTCATCTGCACCTCTATAACTGTCCGGTTTGGTTCTGCAACCCAACAAGACAGACACAGACTTCAGAGGATAATTAAAATAAAAGAAAAAACAATTACTGCCAACC
>QLTV01002116.1:181486-198086 GCA_003457575.1 Thermophis baileyi | reverse complement strand
ATTTACAGGTGCAGGATTTGATAGAGAGCTCTCTATTTTAACCACTTGGTGTCTGTTTGACAGGAACGCAGTTATCCAATCATGTAGGAGTCCAGAGATGCCATAAGATTTTAGTTGCAGAAGTAGTTTGTCGTGTACCACTGAATCAAAGGCTTTACAAAAGTCTATGTATATTGCATCTATTGCTTTACCCTGATCGAGTTGTGTAGTCCATATGTTTTTGCAGTGTAGGAGTTGCAGATTACAGGATAATTTTTTCCTGAAACCAAATTGTTTGTTAGAAAGTAGGTTGTTAGTTTCTAGGTGGAGGGTAATGGATTGGTTTATGATTGATTCCATGACTTTGCAGGTGACAAATGGTTGGACAAATGCTTGTCCAATCTCTTCTTTAAAACTTCCAGTGTTGGAGCATTCACAACTTCTGGAGGCAAGTTGTTCGGCTGGTTAATTATTCTAACTGTGAGGAAATTTCTTCTTACTTCCAGGTTGCTTCTCTCCTTGATTACCGGTAGTTTCCATCCAAGGTTGACTCAGCCTTCCATCCTTCTGAGGTGGGTAAAATGAGGACCCAGATTGTTGGGGGCAATATGCTGACTCTGTGAACCGCTTAGAGAGGGCTGTAAAGCACTATAAAGCGGTATATAAGTCTAAGTGCTATTGCTATTGCTATTGCTATTACTTCTTGTCCTGCCCTCAGGTGTTTTGGAGAATAGCTTGACTCTCTCTTTTTTGTGGCAGCCCCTGAGATATCAGAACACTGCTATCATGTCACCCCTAGTCCTTCTTTTCCTCAAACTTGAAATAGCAATAGCAATAGCACTTAGACTTATATACCGCTTCATAGTGCTTTACAGCCCTCTCTAAGCGGTTTACAGAGTTAGCATATTGCCCCCAACAATCTGGGTCCTCATTTTACCCACCTCGGAAGGATGGAAGGCTGAGTCAACCTTGAGCCGGTGAGATTTGAACCGCTGAACTGCAGCTAGCAGTCAGCTGAAGTAGCCTGCAGTGCTGCACTCTAACCACTGCGCCAATATCCAATTCCAGTCGTTGTTGTGGGGAAATAGGAAGAGGAAACAGTATTAGGTATGTTCACTGACCCACATTATTTATAAAAATAATAAAAGTGGGATTTTAAAAAAACCAATCAGTCAGAATAATTATTGCTTCCATTGTAGCCTGCAGAGTGAAGGCAGGAAATTGTGCCTCAATAATTCCTGTGTAATATATGAGGCAGACATATTGGGGTTAGTATGATCCCATTTATGGTAGGATTAGTCTACATGATTCAATAGACTTAGACTTGTTTGTAGTTTAGACTAATTTGCCTCATTGATTTAATAGTTCAGCCTCTCCCCCAACTGAATCTTTAATATTTAATTACGGAAAGCAGCCCACCTGAATTCTTTATATTTTTAGTGACAATATTATATAAACATTTAGAAAAGATGCTATAATCATTTGGAAAAAAATATGGTAATTTCATTTTAATGATAGGATATTATCTTAGTACTACTTTGTACTACTTTACAGAAAAAAATTAATTCTAGATTTTAAAGCATCTTAGATCTTTTTAGTAATATCTCTCAGTCAAAAAAAGGAGCAATTTTTCTCTCTCAAGCACAACTTTTATATGTTTTTACTTGAGAAAAGAACCAGAGTTCATTCATTGGTTACAGTAATTTGACACATTACTGACATTTTTGTACCTGCCCACTGGCTTCCATATAACATGCACCTTCCCATAATATGCTTAGCATGATGCTGTTATTGCTCATCTAAATATTCAGGTGTGTTTTCACCATTCTAATGAACTTTTTGGTGGCAAAAAAATGAAGCAAGACCCCTTAATAGATTGTTATTGGTTTAACTGCTTAGTAATTCTTCCCTATCTAAGGAATTTAGGAACTGGAGACAGAAAGTCTCGGATCTGCTGATATCAATATTGTCATCCACTTTAAACAACCCAAATTACTTTTGCAAACTATCCAGTGTTTTCAAACAGTGATCAACAATGAGCTACCGTAATCCAAAGTATTGATGCTTTTTTCTCTCTATGAACTCCAGAAGAAGAATTACTATTTTCAGGGTAGGATTATCCCATAATTTTTCAAGAGACACAAGATCAAATTTAGGTCACCTTCTCAACTTTTTTTTTTCCAGGAAATGCAGTTAACAGGTAAAACAGGAACCGTATATCTTCTTGCCATGATATGAAATAAAATAATAAATATCAATTTAATTTAATTTTGGTTTCCTGCATGAACAGGAGGTTGGACTAGAAGACCTCAAAGGTTCCTCTCAACTCTGTTATTCTATATTTTGTATTATTTTTATATGGATCACTTATATAACACTTTCGTTTGCATTAATTTCTTTTATAAGTGAGATATGGAATGGTAAGAGGAGAAGACATAAATGTTTAAATATCTGGGAAGTCTAAACGTTGTATTTCTAATATTCAGCCAAAAAGATATGGAAACTTGGTGTTTATTTTAAGTTAAAATATTAAATTCACAAAACCATTTTCCTGCCCCTTCTTGCCTCAGACCCTAGTCGGATGCTAAAATAATAATTTTAAGATCTTGACAAAAGAAAAGTTTTTATACTTATAATGCTTAGGGTGGTTGTGGTGTTTTATTCTGTCTTATTTAGTAGGCCCTCCAAATCTTATGAGAAACATGATTCGCCATAATGCAAAGAGGGTATCAGAATCATTTAAGTATTTCCAAAACTAATCTCTGGCTTGAGTTATAAACCAAAGGCAGGACTTGTTTTGATTTGGAGGGGGAGCAGTTGCAGGTCCCAATCCAACATGACAGCTATGAAATATCAAGAGATGGGTCTGAAGGGGCGTGACATGAAGATAGGACATAGGGAAAACATGTTCCATCTAAAGCAGGGGTGTCAAACTCATGGCCCACGGATCGGATGTGTCACGCACTGGCCATGCCCACCCCCGGTTTAACAAAGGGGGGGGGGAAGTCGCAATACATCACGTGACAACATTGTAATGCTGCGAGTTTGACACCCCTGATCTAAAGCATATCCAGAATGTACTTTCCACCTTGCCTTGATCAAAGGACAAACCATTGGATAGAAACAGGGAAGGGTTTCTTACTATAGATCAGCGGTTCTCAACCTGTGGGTCGCGACCCCTTTGGGGGTCAAACGACCATTTCACAGGGGTCGCCGCACGTGTTAGCCCGCCATCTTGGTGCCACCGTCACTGCAGGGGTGAAAAGGTCCCGGTTTGGCCGTGCCTGCGGGTCGCCGGACAGCTGGTAGCCCGGACACCACCATTTGGGTTCTTCTACCCTCTGCGCATGCGCAGAATATTTTGCGCATGCGCAGAGGGTAAAAAAAACCAACTAGCCCATCTTGGTGACTGGCAACGTGCGTGTGCAGGGAGGGGGCAGGGCAGGGGTCGCGGCGGCGGGGCTGGGGGTCGTGGCATTAGAAAGGTTGAGAACCACTGCTATAGATCCACTTATTGTTGCAAGTCAACAGCTGGTGTTTTGCAACTACATATCTAAAATTCATTTGCCTTGATATTTAACACTTTTTATTTTAATATGTATCATTATTCTCCACTATCCATTAAAATGAAATCATTCCTGAAATATTTAAATATTTTTTTACAAAAATCCGTGGGCTGTCAGACTCCTGAATGCAAAATAACATCATAACTACGTAGTACGATGGACTTGCATGGCCGGCACAACGTGTAACATGTTCACACTGGTGCAATAGGACTGGGGGTTTGTTAATATGATTTATTGCGTTAGGGATTTTCTGTTTTCACTGTGAGTTGTATTGTGTTGGGGGGGTGCACTGCAGGGTTGGGTTCTAACTTACCTCGCTGCCGGTTCGCTTCCTCCCACGCCGCGTGGCTGTGAACAGTAAAAAAATAAATAAAAATAAAATTTAAAAAAGCCAAAAACAAGATGGCGACACATGCGCAGTGCCGGAAACTCGGCTTCTGCGCATGCGTAGAAGAAAAAAAAATTCAAAAAATTCAAAAAAAAAATTCAAAAAATTCAAAAAAAAGATGATGGCGCCCACGGACCGGCACTGACCGAACCGGATCGGTGACATCATTGTGACATCACCAGCAGGTCGCTACCAGTTCTGGCGAACTGGTCTGAACCAGTAGCAACCCACCTCTGGTGCACTGAGGGAGCTCCACTAATCTCATTGTACATATGTTGTGCAGTGACAGTAAATATTATTATTAGCTTTATGATGTCTACAAATGCTATGCATTTTGCATACATTTCATCCCAATGCTATAAATTCCTGATATTTTAAATTCCAGTAAAGGAAGATTTAGATTTAATTTTGTTGACATTGCCCTTGGCTGTTCAAGAAGTCTTTCTATGTCTTTAGTCTGGTCCACAGTTGCCATTAATGAAAACTTTTCATTTAAAAGTCATAAAACTGGAAAAAGAGCACAATCTTGCCAAAAACATTGTCCATGCATTTTAAATGCACTTTGTACAGGTAGAGGAAACAACTATTGCTTTCCGATGTTGTTCGTAAACTTCTCAGAAGCATTTTGGCTAGCGTAATTGGAAATAGAGGCCCTAACAAGATAAACAAGTCATTTTTTTTAAATCTCCCATTAATATCCATCAGTATGGAAATACTTGCCTGGAATTATGGCCTACGTGTTCCTCCTTTGAGCAAAAGACATATAGAAAATGAACTGAAAAATGTTGAGAATATCAGATGATTTTAGCAATTAGTTTATTTTATTTTTTACTGCCTCTGATGAGGCACTGAGCCTTTCCACACACTGGTATTTCCTATCCTGAATAATAAACATACTGACTTCAAGACAATTTGCATTGCTAATCCCTTGGTTTTGTAACTGTTACATCACATCTGTTTGTCTAATTGGGGTCTGGGTTAGTGAGCCTCTTCTTCCTGGAAAAGGGAAGCAAGTGAATATTGCAGAACAGCAGCCGGCTCATTCTGAATTCTGTGATTTGGCAAACAACCTTTCTATCTTCATTAGAAAGAAGACGAGGCAAAATCTACCAACATCATTCCTCTGCTACATAAACATAGTCTGTGAGCTTGTTGTGATTTGCAGAACTTATACCTTTATGGGGAAGTTGCAAGGGAAGGTTGATCTTGGAGACCACAAATGAATCCAGAGAAACCCAAAAGCCTTTTGGTCTCCATGATGGCATTTAAAACCTTTTCACCATGGTAGCATATGAATAATCCTGGTGAAGTTTATGGGTTGGAAGAATCCATGTGTTCTGATCCAGCTTTCCAAACACGACAAACCCTCTGAAGTTAACTCAAAGAGCGCCAGTAGCCCCTGCAAAAAGTTTCTCTCTCTATGCAGGCTAATAAGTCCGTCTGTCCGGAAGATGAATAGTTGTCTGCCACATCTATTCATCTCCGCCCCCTGCCTTTTATCCCCAGAGTTAGGGTGGGGCTTCATTAGCAATGGTGGCTCTTCCTTCCCAAGGATCGGTCCACGGATTTCCACCGCTCTCCTCTTCTCTGCCTTCTGCACATCTGTGCATCAGGCACTGGACCCAGCTTTTCCTCCTGTTCCTCATCAGTCACCTCCAGACTTGGGGGCTGTTGACTCTCCATCTGAGGGCTGACGAACAGCCCAGGCTCCGCCTTTGTCCCTCTCTCTGACAGCTCTTCCCCCTCGGAGCTCTCAGGTTGCCTTGATGCTGACACTGACTCCCATGCCTCCTCCTCCTCTGATTCAGCTGCTGGAGGGGCCAGCGGCCGACAGGCCACAACACCATGTAGCACTAGCACTAGCACTAGCACTTAAACTTATATACCACTTCACAGTGCTTTATAGCCCTCTCTAAACAGTTTACAGAGTCAGCCTATTGCCCCCAACAATCTGGGTCCTCATTTTATCAACCTTAGAAGGATGGGGACGAGTGATGTATAGCAGGTAGTTTCTCAAATAAGAAAACCAATGACATGAACATCAAATGTAATTACTGCAATATAAGTTTAATCCATAACTGAGGCAAACAGATGTTAAAAAGTCTGATTTTCTGAGAGTCATGAGGAACCAGATTTTTTTTTTTTTTTGGAATGTTATGGCCTCCCAACATTGCAGTATGAAGCACAGAAAAAGTGTGATACAATTAACACATCTTATTCTAGAATCAAACTAACCATATGGAAAAAGACATTGATGAAGACATAAGGCTTGCCATGATGTGTAATCTCCTCAGTCCTTGACTTTTTCCAAAATTTTAAAGGCTTAACTTTACTTACTGTTAACATAAAGGCCTTGCCAAATCTTTGATAGGAGTCCATAGATGATTCTGTGGATGCCAAATTGTCCACATTGCATTATGAAACAGACTGGTTCATCAAAAGCCCTCACTGATGAAGCTTTGGGAGCAAAGCAACAGTATTTATTCTAAGAAGATATTTCTAACCATAGCCTTTTCCTTGAATGACGAAAGGCCATTGGCACCAGAGGTGGGTTCCTCCCGGTTCGCACCGGTTCTATACAACTGGTAGCAAACCGCTGGTGACATGACGGAGCAGGTTTTGTCAGTGCTGGTCCATGGACGCTGCCATCTTTTTTTGGTGTGAGGGGGAATTTTTGGTGTGGGGGAATTTTTTGGGGGGGGGGAATTTTTTGCTATTTTTTTTCTTCTGCGCATGTGCAGAAGCCGAGTCCCCAGCACTGCACATACACTGCCATCTTGTTTTGGGCTGTTTTTATTTTTTTGCGAATTTTTGGCACTGCACATGCGGCGTGGCCACGCAGCGCGCAATGTGCGCACAGACACACAGCGCGGGAGTAAGCAAACCAGCGGCGAGGTAAGTTAGAACCCACCCCTGATTGGCACCAGGACCCATTTTCTTCAAAGCAAGGCTGCTAGCTGAGATAGATTAATCATGCTCAGAAGTTCAAAAGGGTGCAAAGACAGAGGTTACTCATTCAGTCAAGGAATATTAACTGCTTAAGTTGAACTTGTGAATGGTTTATCTTAAACTACTGTGTGCATATATGGGGAAAAAATGTAAAAAAAATGAAAAATATATCTGCAAATAGAAGTAGAATAACTGCGGCAAAAGAAAATAAAGATAGTAATAGGCCCCTTGAGTGCAACCCCATAACATCTGGAGCACCACTTGAACACCATTGGCACTAATAAAATCACCATCAGGCTGCTTTACACCACCAGATGGATTAAAAACTGGCTGACCAAACGCACTCAACGTGTAATGCTCAATGAAACTGCATCTACATGGAGGGAAGTATGCAGTGGAGTACCCCAAGGCTCTGTTTTAGGCCCAGTACTCTTCAACATCTTCATCAATGACTTGGACGAGGGGATAGATGGGGAACTCATCAAATTTGCAGATGACACCAAACTGGCAGGAATAGCCAACACTCCAGAAGACAGGCTCAAGATACAGAAGGATCTTCAGAGACTTGAACATTTGGTTCTATCTAACAAAAGGAAATTCAATGGTTAAAAAAGTAAGGTTCTACATTTAGGCAAGAAAAACAAAATGCACAGGTACAGTATATGTGGTACATTGCTCAATAGTGGTGACTGTGAGAGGGATCTTGGAGGCTTAGTAGACAACCAGCTAAACATGAGCCACCAGTGTGCAGCGGCGGCCAAAAAAGCCAATACAATCCGGTCACCATGATAATAAAGAAGAGATTCTAGAAAGCGTGCAGAGAAGAGCAACAAAGATCATTAGGGGACTGGAGGCTAAAACATGAAGAACGGTTGCAGGAACTGGGTATGTCTAGTTTGATGAAAAGAAGGACTTGGGGAGACATGATAGTAGTGTTCCAATATCTCAGGGGCTGCCACAAAGAAGAGGGAATCAAGCTATTCTCCAAAGCACCTGAGGGTAGGACAAGAAGCAATGGGTGGAAACTAATCAAGGAGAGAAGCAACTTAGAACTAAGGAGTAATTTCCTGACAGTTAAAACAATTAATCAGTGGAACAACTTGCCTCCAGAAGTTGTGAATGCTCCAACACTGGAAGTTTTTAAGAAGATGTTGGATAACCATTTGTCTGAAGTGGTGTAGGGTTTCCTGCCTAAGCAGGGGGTTGGACTAGAAGACCTCCAAGGCCCGTCCCAACTCTGTTATTCTATTCTATTCTACTTGGAACAGCTTGGAACAGCTTACAAACTGCGACAATACCTTTAACACCATCAAAGAACACCATCAGCCTATCCCAGAACCTTGGGAAGGACTTGATAGGTGGATAAAAGTGCCCAATGCAGTCTAAATGTCTTGCTGACTGTGCAGCCAAACATAATAATACCATTGGCAAAATATTTGAAGAACAGCTTGCTTCTCTATTTGGATGAAAGGCAGAGAAAAACTAGACAGACGGTAACGATAAGTGAAAATGTTTTCGATATTTGTACTCTTGAAAAAATATATTTGGTTGGTATTTGGTTTTTTTTTAAGTAATCTACAATAATTGCATATTAATAATTAAAATATAATTATTATATTAATACATGGTTTTACAAGAAGTATTTGTTTAAAAATGCTATGCTATTATGTTTTTGTCTTTGGAAAATACATTGTGCTGTTGGAATGATCTTTTGATTAATATTGTTTTAAATATTTTTTTTTAACATGGTGCCAAAATATTTTGTTCAACAGCCTTGGATTTTTCAATCTCATTCTGTTTCTCAAACTGCTAAAGAATTTGCTAGTCCTTTGATAAGCTTGCTTTCTTGTCTCAGGATGGCAAAATATGCTGCTGTTTAGATTCATGACTTTCCATCATGGTACAATGACACACTTGCATGAGAAATTTCCATGAGAAGTTCACAGACTTTATCATTATTTTTAATGGAAATCTGAAATCATTTCTTTTTCATCAAATAGGAAGGTAGTAAACAAAAATGTAGCCCACAGTTATCATGTCCATCACCAAAATATTTCCATTGGAACCCTTATTAGAGTTCAAAAGTTATCAAAGTGCCACAATGCTATCCATTTTAGGTGCCGCTACAAAACTCTTTGTAGAAAACGCACCACATGGTAAGTTTGCCAGATCAAGATTGATCTATGGAGAAAATTGAATTTGAAATGTTGCTTTAAAAAATGCCAGTCTATTACTATTGTTGTTGTTGTTGTTGTTGTTGTTGTAAAACAATTTGGCTCAACCTCATCATCATTTAAACCCATCCCAAATTATTTATTTATTTATTTATTTTATTTATTTATTTGTTTGTCAAACATGTACAAGATAGCAGGTATAGGTATAAACATAAACATAATCAAAGTGAATACAGATAGATGAGGACAATAGGACAGTAGGACAGGGACGGTAGGCACGCTGGTGCGCTTATGCACGCCCCTTACAGACCTCTTAGGAATGGGGTGAGGTCTACAGTAGACAGTCTAAGGTTAAAGTTTTTGGGGTTTGGGGAAGAAACCACAGTCAGGTAGTGAATTTCAGGCATTGATCACTCTGTTGCTGAAATCGTATTTTCTGCAGTCGAGTTTGGAGCGGTTTACATTCAGTTTGTATCTATTGTGTGCTCGTGTATTGTTGTGGTTGAAGCTGAAGTAGTCAGATGTCAGTGTCTGAAGTCTTCTTCTGCCACATATTATTTGCTCTATCTATTTGCTATGTGATCTATCCCTGCACCCACATTTTACATGGTAGGATTTATAACAGTTGTAAATTTTTATTAACTAATATTACAGTTGTTTCAGCTTTAATCTGCCTAACTGATTGTTGCATCCAAGCTGCAGACTCAAGTTCATGGCTTAGAAACTGAACCCATTTCAAAGCTGTGATCCTTCGTCTAATGTAATATGCAGCTGCAGAAATCTCATTTTCCTTCTCAAATTAAGAAACAATTGCAATAGGAGTTTGGGGGGAAAAAAAACCTCTCAGAAATATGAGTTTATTAGCATTGTTGTTAATCAGCTTCACAGGTGAAGTATGGTTTCAGATTTACTGTTTACATTGCTCATATCTGGATGTCTTCAATGGACAAGGTTTTGTAGGAGCACAAGTTGGCTTAAGAGTTCAAAACATTTCACTTGTTCCTATCAGATGAATATTAGCCTGGTCTTTTAAGCTGTTATCAGCATAGTCTCCTCTTATTTTCTTCACTGGTTTATTTCATTTTCAAAGCTGCCACTAGAAGTGATTATTGTTTGTGTATTGTTTGAAGAAGAAGTTGATTCACCCAGCAGGTGGAAATTGTCATTACAGGGACCTTTGCCCAGATTCGGTTGGAGTGCTTGTGATTTAACATGGTGTAAGGAGATGTGGCTACAATAACCGATGCCCTCATTATCAACCAGTTAGACTATTGAAATGCTCTTTATGTGGGCCTTCCTTTTAAAAACTACTGAAAAACTACAGTTCAGTATAGTTCAGAATACATCAGCTCCTATATGAATTGGCACCCAAAGTTGAGAGTATGTTATGCCAGGGCTACCGGTCTGGCTATGTCTAATAATTGATTTGCAGATACAATTAAAAGTGCTGATTTTGACTCCTAATGGATTGATATTTGGGAATCTATAGGACCATTTACTCAAGTCTGAATTGATCTGACCTGTTGGATTGTCTAGGGCAGGGGTCAGCAACCCATGGCTCTGGAGCCACATGTGGCTCTTTCATCCCTCTGCTGTGGCTCCCTGTCGCCGGTCGGTGCCACAATTTTGAGAGGAGCTTCCGGTTGGGGGGGAAGCACAGCGTGCCAGGAGGAGACTCTATGGCAAGGGGTGTGTTTTACAGTTGGCCCCACAATTGATAAGGCTTTCAATTAGGACAGGTAGAGAAAAAAGGATGCCGCGCTAGGAGGAGACTCTATGGTGGGGGAACTGGACTTCTGGTTGGCTCCAGAATTGAATGGGGGGCTTCCATTTAGGACCTTTGGGGCTCTTTGAATGTTTAAGGTTGCTGACCCCTGGTCTAGGGAGAAATTCTCTTAATTCCCTACTTCCAGGAAGTGAAGAGAGCTGAAGTTAAGATTATGCCAACAAGCTGTGCCAATCCATTGTTACTTTTAAAGCCCAACATGACATAAAACCAGGTTACTTATGTGGACACCTCTTCCTGATGGTTTCTGCTCATCCCACACAGTGGGCATTTTAAAGCTACCATTGATAAAACAGCATCATTTGAAAGGTCCACTGAAGCATGCTTTCCTATTATGATGCCTGCCCTATGGAACAGCAACCCCGCCCTCAAAATACAAATAGTTCCTACTCTTGCACAACATGAAGTCCTTGTTCTTCCTATCACTCCTGGTCAGAATGATAGTATGGGGTTTCTATATGGGTTTATGTGATGGGTGGTTTTACTGAACTTCAGTGTAGCTTTATTTGGTTAATGAAATTATTTGCTTTTATCTAGTTCATCAACTAGAGTTTCTTATGTAGATGAGTAGGTATATAAATGGGATAAATAAAGTGCAAATAAATGGAGAAGTGATTGAAGTGAACTTTATCTTCTTAGATAGACATGATGATTGTTATTCATAGGCATGATGACTGTAGGTTTAAGAATTCTTGGTAGGATGACATCTGTTTTCTGAGGAAAATAGTGTGACAAATATGTGCAAAATGTTAAAGTTAATCTGTAAATGTAGATACATTACAGTGGTAATGTCAGATATTGTTATGACAATCATTTTCTTAGCTGTAACATATGGCTGCGAAACTGGGCCATTGGACAGCTCAATTGAAAAAAAATGAATATCTTTAACTTGTGGTATCAGAGAAATTGTTGACAGTATCTTGAATTGCAAATACTTCACTACTAGATGAAACCAGATTATTCGCAAGAAACACTCACAATAAAACTAAATGTTGGGAGTGTAGAGGATGACTTTGAAAGACAGAGGGTAGACCAAGACAACAATCAGGTAAAGCATACTTGAGCTAGACAAAAGAAAGTCCTCTTAACATGGAATCAATAGAGGGAGAGAGGAAAGCATGATTAGACTGGCAAGATTTTGTTACTATAGCTATTCTAATACAAGTAGCTATAGGTCTACACACTGTCTGTTTTTCAGCCTAGTTTTCCTGGTAGTGCTGACACTAAACTTTAATATTTTTGATAAATAATGCACAGGCATGTACCATTGGAGAAAATTCTGATGCCTGCAAAGAATGAATGTGAATCAAAAGGAATGCTAACAGAAGACAAGATGGCTAGTAGCCACTGGTTACACAAGAATGAGTTTATAATATAAAAGCAGTCAGTGGCAGACAGATGTGATAAAATGATGTCCAAAAAGTCACAAAGAATCAGAGTGACTGGACCAAGAAAGTTAACTTAAGGAAAGAAGTTTTGAAAAGTAGTTACAGTTAGGGCCAGGTTATCTTCGAGACCGCCTTCTGCCACATAGCTCCCAGCGACTGGTAAGATCCCACAGGGTTGGGCTCCTCCAAGTCCCGTCAGCTAAACAGTGCCGGCTGGCGGGCCCACGGGGGAGGGCCTTCTCTGTGGCTGCTCCGGCCCTCTGGAACCAGCTACCCCCTGAGATCCGGACCACCCCCACACTGCTGGCCTTCCGGAAAGCGGTGAAGACCTGGCTCTTCCGGCAGGCTTGGGGCCGTTGATCTCGCCTCTATAATTGGCGAGGTCCGGCCATGAAACGGTATGTATGAGTTTTTAACTGTTTTTAATTGTTTTTATTATGGTTTCTTTTAATGGTTTTTTATATTGTTGTGAGCCGCCCAGAGTCCCTTGGGAGTTGGGCGGCATACAAATTTAATAAATAATAATAATAATAAATAATAAAATTATTTTTCAGCCAGTATCGAAACATCTTAAGAACTGTAGCATAAAACACCCAGGATAGCCTAGGTAAATACCATATAAAATATATTAAAACAATCAATTAAAACAATTAAATTAATCAATTAACATAATTGAAGGCAAAAGTGGGAACAGCAAAAAGATTAATTGTAGACCAAATTTTAGCATGAGAACAAAATTAAAAATTAAAGGCCTGAAAAAATAAAAAGGTTTTTTGGTCTAATGCCAGAAAGACAAAGAAGTAAGTGGCAAGCATAATTCTCTGGAAATAAAAAGCAAAGGAACAAAGGTGGACTCAGAAGGTGTTCAGGTGGAATGGTGTGGCAGAAGAGAAATCCATGTCAAAAAGGCCTTCTGTTGCATGTTTGTGGCCTTCAGCTCCTGCAGACACTCCTCGTTGGAGGTGCCAGGAACAAATGAATAATCAACAGATTGCCTCTTATGGCAAATGAATAAAAGCTATATTTATCCATTTACATTTCAGATCCCTTGTGTATCAGTGAGAATTTTTAAAAAAATGCTTTTGCTTAGAACACAACTCAAACCTACAAAATTTGTCCACAATTTCTCAGAACCTGAACTGGTGTATAGATATATTTTAGAATGGGACTTTATGGATCCAAGTCACCAAAAGTCTGTAGAGATTCTCCAGGTCATGGTTGTCCCCAAAGGTGCTTTTTCAGGAGACAACTGGACTTTCTTGTTTTTTCTTTTGAAGACATTTTGCTTCTCATCCAAGAAGCTTCTTCAGCTCTTCCATTCCCCACTATCCTGTCAGAGTTGATATACCAGGTGATTTAACAGAAAAAAGAAAAAAAACATACATACATACATACATATATATACATACATACATACATACATACATACATACATACATACATACACACACACACACCCTGTTTCCCCCAGAATAAGACATCCCCTGATAATAAGCCCAATCGGACTTTTGAGTGCATGGCAATAAGGCCAAGCACTTATTTCAGGGTTCAAAAAAAATATAAGACAGGGTCTTATTTTCGGGGAAACACGGTGTGTATATCTATCTATCTATTATCTATCTATCTATCTATCTATCTATCTATCTATCTATCTATCTATCTATATATATATATATATATATCTATATCTATATATACACGGTGTATGTATATATATGTGTGTGTGTGTGTGTGTGTGTGTGTGTGTGTGTGTGTGTGTGTGTCTTGGTGTATGTCTTGGTGTGTGTGTCTTGGTGTATTCGGGTCTTTTCCCGTGTAAGATTGAGAGTATCTTGGCGACGTTTCGACGAGGTCCTACCCATTCAAGGTGATATATATATCACCTTGAATGGATAGGAACAACTGATAAGAAATAGCACTCTTAGATTACTGCAGTACTGGACACACTGTTTATGATTCATTACTCTAATCTACCAACAATTTCAACCAGAGTACTTTGAAGCAGTTTTGCAGAAATAATTCTGTGGGGTCAATTAATGTATTCCCAAATGGACTTTCCTATGCAATGTGCTAGCCATCATAGCTGAAGATCAAATTCAAGTGGATACAATGATGGCATCTATGTATGTTAAACAATATGTCTACGCCATTTGTGTATGAGAGCAAGTTTGGTCATCATACATCATACATCGACTATGGCCGTGATGGCGAACCTATGGCACGTGTGTGAAAGGTGGCAGGCAGAGCCCTCTCTGTGGGCACGCGTGGCATCGCCATCTGCTCTTCTGGTTTCCAGGGCGCACATGCAGCTGGTCTTCGTGGGCGCCAGAGTGCTGGAAAACAGCCTGAAAACGGCCAAAAAACAGGTCATTTTTCAAGTCATTTTCAGGCCTGGTTTTTTTGCCCTTTTTTGGGCCGTTTTCCAGCCATTTTCAGACCATTTTTCAGGCCGTTTTTAGGGCCGTTTTTTTGGGCTGTTTTTGGATTGTTTTTGGGCCAAAAACAGCCTGAAAAATGGCCTGAAAACAGCCCGGAAAAGGCCTGAAAATGGCCTGAAAATGACCAAAAAAACAGCCCAAACCAGCCAAAAAACAGGCATGGGCGTGCCGGCCAGCTGGTCTTCAGATTTCCGGTGCTCCGGCGCACCCAAAGACCAGCTGGTTGGTGTGCATGTGCGTGCCGGAAACCCGAAGACCAGCTGGCTGGCGCACACATGAACGCACATGCACACACATTCCGGTTTGGGCACTTGGTGCCAAAATGGTTAGCCATCACTGGGCTATGGCATCAAGCTACAAACCAGGAGAGCATGAGTTCTAGTCCTGCCTTAGACAAGAGACCAAGTGGGTTATCTTGAGCCAGTCACTCTCAGTCTTTGGAAGGAAGCAGTGGCAAAGCACTTCCAAATAATGTCTATGGAGATTCTCAGTCATCCAGTTCATGGTTGTCCCAAAGGTGCTTTTTCAAGAGGCAAAAGCACCTTTGGGACACTTCCAAAAAACTTTGCCAAGAAAACTGAAGTGCAGAAAGTCACCAGTAGATAAAAACTGATTTGAAGGTGTGCACATGTGCACACATACACACACACACATCAGTGATGGGGTTTTATATTCAAAAGAGGAGAGAGACATGAAACCCCATCTTACCTGTCTATAATCCATTTGGAGAGATATTGGCTTTGACTGTAGTATCAGAACGATGAACAAAAGACATTCTGTCATCATGTGTATGTTTGACCTTACATTTCTTAAATCACTTATTTTTCCACTAGCTTCTGGGTCTCAAATGAAAAGTTATTTTTAGCCAGGCAATCAAGTAATATGTGCAAACAATTCTTAAATCTAATGGAAAGGAATATCTCAATTGTCAGTCCTTCATGTGCCAGTGGAAACTGTTCTGAAAGTGTGGAGCCAGATTATACATTGCAACATCACAGTTTCCTGATGTGTCTGATAAGATGCAAACTCTACCAACTGTGCAAGGTATTTAAAGCATAAACATTTGAGCAATTGTTATCTAATTGACAAGAGAAAACGTGAAGCTAATTGACACAAGAAAACAAATGCTAAAATCACAGCTTTTAAATTACCGCAAGAGATGACACTCTAGGTTCTGTTGTTTGTATCACAATATTGTGCAATGTAAACCTTTTCCTTCTTTCCAATTCTGTCAATCAATGCTACACCATTTGTCCATTGAAATTTCTACTCAAGTGCTCTCTAGTCATTTACTCAGGATTGTCTCCAATTTGGGAAGAAAATCCTGGGCAAAAGTAAGCCTCTCTTTATCATAGTCCAATTTGTTTCACTTTTTCATTCTAGCCTAACCTGCCAAGAGCAAACAGACATTTTCCTTTGCTCCTTCTAGAACATAAAAGGCTCAGGAAAGACCAGCAACACAAGAAGAAGCTTATGGCCAGCAATTAAGAGTTGACACGGAGCCTAGTGGTAGACTGACCCTTGAAATGATGCTTAATGATTCTCATCTCTCACGTCACACTTTAAATCAAGGATAAGCTCGAGAGCACAGAAACACTGTTTTGAGAACTGTCCAGAGTTTCTTGATTGAAAGCCACTCAGATTATAAAATGGGAAGCTATATATATGCTTCTTTTTAAAAAATATATACAGGAATTATAATAAAATATAATATAATAAATATAATGATATGATATGATATGATATGATATGATATGATATGATATGATATGATATGATATGATAATATAATATAATATAATAATATAATATAATATAATATAATATAATATAATATAATAATATAATATAATTATCATATCGTATCATATATCATATCATATCAAATCATATCAGAGCTGGAAGGGAACTTGGAGGGCTTCTATTCCAACG
>QLTV01002116.1:163203-173458 GCA_003457575.1 Thermophis baileyi | reverse complement strand
CCCCCCCCTATTTTCCTCCCCAAAAACTAAGGTGCGTCTTATACTCCGATGCATCTTATACTCCGAAAAATACGGTAATCATTAAAGAAAGAATGCAAAAGTAGGGACACAATGTAATGTGAATGACAAAAATTAAAATATTGTTTAGTTATTTTAAATACTTAAATCGAATTGTTGAATTGTCCTGCAAAGAGTCGTCCCTCATGAGTTGGCCATGGGGAGTTGGCCGTGGTGAGTTGGCTGCAACAGGTTGTCCCATTCTGAATGGCATAGGTTCTCCTACTTGAGCAGGGGATTAGATTAGAAGACCACCAAGCTTAAATTGATTGTCCTTAATTTTAATTGCATGGAAATGAAATCAAATCCAGAATAGTTTTTATCATTATTGGAGGGTGACTTCTGCATGCTACACATAATCCAGGTACAATCCTCACTCTGGAACATGTATATATTGAACATTGACAGCCTGAAAAAGTACAAGGCAGTAATAGATTTATTAAATGGACCTCTATTGTGCATCTGCTGTAAATAACATGTTAAAAAATACGTGCAATCAAATGCTGATAATACTAATGTACATTTTGTTCATTGTTTACAATGATATATTTCTGGTTTTTATAAGAGATAGAAAACATGAGAGAAGTGGAGAAAATATTTTTTCCATCATCCCTAAAAGTTGGTCAAGGTGAGGGAACTGCAGAGCACAACTAACCTCCTCCTGCCCAGAAAACACACACACATGAACAAATAGCAAAAACACACAAGTAGTATTCCCAGTTCTGAATGGACACATAAGCAACATACAGGTTTTATTTTTTTTAAACTAAATAGAGAAACTTCCAAGCTTACCAACTGTAGTTGTGTTTAAAGCCCTATCACTTTTAATCACAGTCTGACACAGAAATGTAGCAGGTGAATTTTTTCCAGACATGAAGATTAGTGATGGAAAAAGCTTTGCCAGTTTAATTTCTCTCTGTCAGCCTGGTGATAAAGATAGATGTGCAAAACCAGTCATATTGGAGTGCCTGGTGCTAAGAGACAGTCTCAATTCAGCATTTCTCTCCTCTGCAGCAAACTGGCTCAAGTAACTATCAGGTGCTGAGACAGAAAGTGATACCTTTAATCAAGTGATTTTATCTCCTGCCCCGCAGGATGCTGCTTCTCAGCCAGCCAGCCCATCAGGCCAAGGCCCTCATTTGAAGACTTTGAGCAATCAATTGGAAGTAGCGCTGGAGACACTTACAAAGGATTTCTTCCATCTTCATTCTCATTCTCACCAGGGACCCTGTCCACGGCGTGGTTAAAAAAAGAGAGAAGACAATTACATGTGTCCGTGTAATTAAAGTTCTGCCCCTTTAGCAATTCATGTAAAAAAAGCAACGGGGCTTCAATTGCACAGCCACAGCAGCCATCTTGCCTTATTTAACATCCCCTGACCCTGGAGGTCTCTGATCTTCATTCAGTCGGGTGGAAAAGAAGTAGTTCCTTCCCCAAGGAGAAAAGATGGACAATTGGTGACATTGTCTACATTCTTGGATGTGTTTTTTAAGCAATGACTGAGGGGTGTGTTGGTGTGCCTTGAAATATCCAGGTAGTCTTCGACGTATAGCCACAATTGAGCCCAACATTTCTGTTGCTAAGTGAGACATTTGTCCAGTGAGTTTTGCCCCATTTTACAATTTTTCTTGCCAAAATTGTTAAGGGAATCGCTGCAGATGTTAAGTTAGTGACACGTTTGTTAAGTGAGTCTGGCTTCCATATTGACTTTGCTTGTGAGAAGGTTGCAAAATCTTCACAAAATCTTCCCAAACTTTCAAATATTAGGTCTGAATCACCCCACATCATTATGACATCTCTAGATGAAAGTCTATGGAGTTTCTCAGTCATCCAGGTCATGGTTGTCCCAAAGGTGCTTGTTTATTTTTTCTTCTTGGATGAGAAGCGAAACGTCTTCAAAAGAAAAAACAAAGCCCAGTTGACAACTGAAAAAGCACCATTGGGACAACCATGACCTGGATGACTGAGAATCTCCATAGAGATTCTTTTAGCTTTTAGCTATGCACTTTGGGATAGACGCCCTTCTAATGGTGTGAGAGTATGAATAGATTCCCAGAAAAAAAAATTGCAGACTACAGGAACCATTTGCGCTTCAGTTTGAGATGCAGATAACACAGACTCATCCCCAACAGCCTGCACCTGTCTTCAACACTGAAGAGATAAAGGAGAGAAAACATCCTGCAGCCAAGAAGGCTCCACACCCATTTGCACGACTCAGGTGACCCTGAGGACACAGACAAACCTCCAAGTCAGGGGTGGGTTCTAACTTACCTCGCTGCCGGTTCGCTTCCTCCCGCGCTGCGTGGCTGCGCATGCGCAGTGCCGAAAAATCCAAAAAAATTCCCCCCCAAAACCCTCCCCCCCCTGAAAACAAGATGGTGATGCATGTGCAGTGCCGGAAACTCGGCTTCTGCACTTGCACAGAAGAAAAATCAAATAAAAATAAAATTCAAAAAAAAAATGGCGGCGTCCACGGACCGGCACCGACCAAACCGGCTCCATGATGTCAGCAGCAGGTTGCTACCGGTTCGGTCGAACCGGTCCGAACCGGGAAGAACCCACCTCTGCTCCAAGTGGCCTCAAAGACTCCCTAAATCAGGGGTATCAAACTGGCGGCCTGCGGGCTGGATGTGTCATGCACAGGCCATGCCCACCCCAGCTCCGTGAATGGGAAAAATGTCACGAAACGTCACGTGATGGCAACGTGATGCCGCGAGTTTGACACCCGTGCCCTAAAAGAATGCAAATGACCAGCTTCTGCAAGGAGTATAAATCCTTCCACTCCCCACCAACCAGTCAGAGCTGAAGAAGCTTTTTGGATGAGAAGTAAAAGGTCTTCAAAGAAAAAACAAGGAAGTCCAGTTGCCTCCTGAAAAGTACCTTTGGGATCTCTAGCTGGAGTTCCAACCAGCATCTGAAGGTCAAGACACATTTTAATTGCGTAGTCTGGCTGCAAAAAATGTTAGTGATAGTGTTGATTTTATAATCAGATTATATAAGATATTTTGAGGGAAAATATTACAAGATATTTTGAGGGAAAATATTACAAGAACTAATTGGGTTGGTTAAGATCATGTTCAGAAGCATTTTTTCCCTCTCTTTCTCTCTTGGGGGTTCCATTAGTAGTATTGAAAATATGCCAGAAGTATTTTTTTTAAGCTAAATGTAAGATTTTTAAAATATTTGAAAGAAGAGCTAAGTTAGAAGTGGTATGCTATAAAAAAAACTTTATTGAAGCTAATAAAATACAAGAGATATGGGAGTATGTAATTGAGCTTTGATAAAAGTTTAATCAATTTATAGTTTCTAATTCATTATGCAAACACAAACTGGAATCTCAAGGCTTCAACTTCATGTTTCTTAGAACTATGTAGCAAAAGTAGAAATACATATCTGTATAAAAGTATGCATATTAGCGATAATATACACAGAAGTGCAGGCATTCTTGAAAAAAGCTCTAAAAGTAAAGTTTTATTTAAGGAAGCTTGCAAATAAAAATGTCTACATTACAGAAAATGCAGGTAAAATGCATTTTTTAAGCAGATTTTTGAAATAAAATTGGAGATGATGTAGAAAGAGTGCAGAATAAATTAGAAATGGAAGAAAAATTACAAATTTATAATAGCCAAGTTTCAAAGATTCATCCATCCTTTAAACAATATATGTAGGCTGAACTAATTTTGATTGGTGCCTAATAAAAGTATACTATTCCAGACTGTTTCAGATATTATTTTGACTTACACTCTATCACCAAGAATAACTGAGAAAGCAATATTAGATTCTTAAAAAATATTGGGAGAATAATATTATATGTTCCATTCTAATCTAATAAAACTATTCACATACTAGGGAAGTTGACTTATCAAACATTTATTGATCTCAGAATATTGTGTGCAAGCATATTAAACCTGTCAGACCTAAATTCCTGATGGGTTCTAATGCTTCAACAGTCTTTTTCTCATATTTAGCTCCATTATATGTATTTATACATTTTTTTTAAAAAAAATATGGGGTTTATTTTTTAACACTCACACAACACTCAAATTGTTACTGATAAAATCAATATAATATAAACAATAAAGCAAAAAGCAAAAAAAAAGACATTAACACATTTCCAGATAGATTCATCGGTTAATATTATATATGTTCCCTAAAAACAAGTATCTTTCTAAATGAAAGGTCTTGAGTAATTAGCAAAGGGATATTAAATGCACAAAGTTTAAATATAACTGACAAAATGTCTTTTTCTATCATTCCATCATTGCCTCCATCATTAGCTGAGACAAAGGACACTTCTATCAGAGGTGGGTTCTTACTGGTTCTATCCGATTCTTTAGAACCGTTAGTAACTCGGCAATGATGTCACGGAGCTGGTTCTGTCGGTGTCTCCGTGGGCACCGCTATCTTGGATTTTGCTTCTGCGCATGCGCAGAAACTAATTTTTGCTTCTGCACATGCGCAGAAGCTATTTTTTTATTGCTGCGGGCTCAGCGCAACCCTGAGCGAACCGGCAGCAAAAGGATCCAGAACCCATCCCTGACTTCTATATGTGTAATAACATGTGGGAATGAGTTTGGGAGCTGAGGCATACATCGTCTTGAAGTATATTATCTACGTATTGATCTATTGATCAGTCCATCAATCCAGCTATCCAACTATAGATAGATCATCATCATCATCAGAGTTGGAAGGGACCTTGAAGGTCTTCCAGTACAACCCCCTGCTCAAGCAAGAGACCCTATACCATTTCAGACAAATAGATGTCCAGTGATGGAGTACCCAAAACTTCTGAAGGCAAGCCATTCCACTAGTTGATTGTTCTCACTATCGGGAAATGTCTTCTTAGTTCTAGGTTGCTTCTGTTCTTGATTAGTTTCCAACCATTGCTTCTTGTCTTGCCTTCTGGTGCTTTGTAAAATAAATTAACCCCCTCTTCTTTGTAGCAGTCCCTCAAATACTGGAACACAGCTATCAAGCCACCCCTAGTCCTTTTTTTCACTTGAGTAGTGAAATTCCTGCAATTGTTTGATATATGTTTTAGCCTCCAGCCCTCTAATCATCTTAATTGCTCTTTTCTGCACTCTTTCCAGAGTCTCAGCCTCTTTTTTATATCATGCTGGATGCAATATTCCAAGTGCAGTCTTACCAAGGCCTTATAAAGTAGTACTAATACTTCACATGATAACACTGTGATATGTTTTTCAGCATTGTGTGACTGTAAGCCAGCAACATTGTGTGACTGTGGGTCAGCTTTCAACTCTTTTTGAGAGAATATAGAGTGGAAATTATGGTAGTGTGGTTGTGTCTCAAGAGAAGTGTCTCCACCAAATCTGAGGGCAGACCAGGGGTGAAATGCTCCCGGTTCGGACCGGTTCTTGCGTACCGGTAGTGGTGGCGGCCCGTGGTTCAGAGAACCGGTAGCGACGGTTGGCTGGCCATGCCCCTGAACTGGTTCCCTGGTCGCCGCTCGCTTGCCCTGCAAGCGGATGTCCCCAGGCTGCTGTACATGCGCACCGCAGTGCTGGCACTCCCTCATGACATCAGGCTGGCCTGGCCCTAAACTGGCCAACCTGATGTCATGAGGGAGCGCCAGCACTGCGGTGCGCATGTGCAGCAGCCCGGGGACATCTGCTTGCCGCAGTAAGGTAAGGCCGACGCTGGCAGTGGGGGGGGAGGAAGACCCACCTGCCTTCCCCTCTGCTTCCACCTCTGCTGCTGCCTCCACCGCCACCGCCGCAGTAGAAGGTAAGGCCACTGCTGGCGTGGGGGGGGGGAGGAAGACCCGCTGCGCTCTTCCCCGGCGCGGTGAAGTTCTGGGATAGCAGAGAGCTTGCTTGCTTGGGCTCTCCAAATCAATTTCTGTCGCCACCGCTGGCTCTCCCAAGCAAGCTCTCCACCATCCTGGAACCGCGTGGCACCGCAAAACTCCCTGGCGTGGCTCAGTTCTGGGATGGTGGAGAGCTTGCTTGCTTGGGCTCTCCCAAGCAAGTACTGCTGCCACCGCTGGCTCTCCCAAGCAAGCTCTCCACCATCCCGGAACCGCGTGGCGCCGCAAAACTCCCTGGCGCGGCTCGGTTCTGGGATGGCGGAGAGCTTGCTTGCTTGGGCTCTCCCAAGCAAGTTCTGCTGCCACCGCTGGCTCTCCCAAGCAAGCTCTCTGCCATCCCGGAACCGCGTGGCGCCGCAAAACTCCCTGGCGCGGCTCGGTTCTGGGATGGCGGAGAGCTTGCTTGCTTGGGCTCTCCCAAGCAAGCTCTCTGCCATCCCGGAACCGCGTGGTGCGGTTCCGGGATGGTGGAGAGCCCAGGCAAACTCTGCCCCCACCGCCGCTGCCGCCGCTGCTGCCGGACAGGAAGGAAGGACAGGACTCACCAGCCCCTCGTATATGGGGGTTGATTTGGAGCAAGGGTGCTCCAGAGAGACCCCCCACCCACACACCCCTCCTTTTCTCTCCCTGCAAGAAACCTCAAAAGGAGGGTTTCTGCAAATCCAGGGAGAATTTCATTTCAATTCTCCTGCTTCCATTTAACCCAGCAGTCGATGGAAAGTGGGGAACCTTCCACATCCCCCCTTTTATTTGCCCAAATTTAACTCTCTTTCCAAAGCTATACTGGCCTTCTTGATTTGGAGGCTGCAGAGGTACGGCACGATGCAGCCTCCGTGTTCACGCAAGTGTTTTGCCAGGCTGTTTAATATTGCATGCTGTTTTTTGGTGGGGGGTTTTGGGGTGGGTGAGTGGAAAAATAACAATCTGTGTCTTTTCTGTGCCAGATTTGAACCTGTATCAGAGGTGGGTTCCTCCCGGTTCAGATCGGTTCCTTTCGGAAAGGAAAGGAAAGGAAAGGAAAGGAAAGGAAAAGAAAAGAAGAAAGAAAGAAAGGAAAGAAAAGAAAGAAAGGAAAGAAAGGAAAGAAAGGAAAGAAAGAAAGAAAGAAAGAAAGAAAGAAAGAAAGAAAGAAAGAAAGAAAGAAAGAAAGAAAGAAAGAAAGAAAAAGACTTATGACCACAATTGAGCCCAAAATTTTGGTTGCTAAGCAAGAGAGTTGTTAAGTGAGTTTCACCACATTTTACAAGTTGGCCATGCCCACCCGGTCACCTGACCACCAAGCACACCCAACGAGTCACCTGACCACCAAGCCATGCCCACCTGAAGCCACGCCCAACTGACCTCAAGCCACGTCCACAAAATAAGCCACGCCCACAGAACCGGTAGGGAAAATTTTCACATTTCACCACTGGGGCAGACAATATACTATGGGAAAAAAACCTGTCTTGTGAAACCAACAGGAGGCTGCAACAATCAAATCCATTAGTACAGTTTATCCTGGAGCTTTCTTACTATGAAAATTGATGCAAATAACATTTAATTACTTTTTTAATATTATGCATGTAGCCTTGTTTATATTAACAGGAATCTTGACTGTACTAAAGAACTTATACATGGAATATTATACATCTATATATATAAAAGCCAAATACCACTCACTCATCACGAAATCTCCAGAACTGTAAAGCCTACAAACTTGAAACTTGCCACGTATGTTCCTCTTGGCTTTTAGGTGCTCGCTAAGAAAGGGTTTTTTGAAATGACCATCAGATCATTAGTATTTCTTATACAGTATTATATTAACAAGCTCTGATGCTAAGGAGTTAGACGTTCTACATAAATTTTCAAGCTTTAAGTGTCAATGTCTCCCCCTCCCCACCTGAAAAGAACTCTGTTCCAACTGCCAGTTGCCTTACATTAACACGCTCTGATGCTAAGGAGTTACACATTCTACATAAATTTTCAAGCTTTGTCAATGTATCAAGCCCAATCGTAACTATTCATTAATTTTCAAGCTTTAACTGTCAATTTATCAAACCCGATCACATAGTTTCGTAGCAAAGCACGGGTATCCAGCTACTAGTACTGTATATAAGGAAGTGAGAGAGAATGACTCCTTTCCCATCAGTGTGCAGACACTGAGGATATGTTCAGCTGGTTCAGTCTTCTTTCCTCCTTCCTTTTCTATTCATTCATGCTTAAATGGTGCCAACCTTGAAAAGGAAACCAACATTTGTCTCTCAAATCAGATGGCATTGCCAAAGTATTAGCTGGAAATAATTATGCATGGCAGAAATGACTGAGAGTGAGTTATAATGCCAAGTTGCTTGTCTGCATAAATTAAAACCATGTCACTCATCCATCTTTATTCTGTATTAGGCATCTAATGTTCTAATTTATGAAGTTAAAAAAACCTGACTATTGTATACTGGAATAATAATAAAAAGAATGCAATGGCATAGAGTTGTAAGTTTTACTATGTTAACGCAGTGCATATCTAATCATATGTAATTTTCTTCTGCAATATGCCTGTCCTATCATTGAGGAAAGTAATAATTCACTTATTAATGTTCTCTTCCTCCAGTTTTGCATTATATGTTGACATTTTTAATGTTGTACACCTACTAATACACTTGAAAGCAAGTTTATTAAAGTGTCATCATGTCTTCAATGCCACAAGCAAACTGTACAGTTGAGGAAGGCCGGAAAATATATTGTATATTATTTTCTAAGATAAATGGATAAAAAAAGAGATTAAGTTAGTGTTATACTAGCCTTGAAAAGGGGAAGCAAATAGTCTCATCTGGACTTTCTTAAAAAAAAAAAAAACTTGACTGGCATATTTTTATTGAATTAGGTTTTAATATAGCTAAGATACAATCAGGTAATTTTTCCCCCTGAAAAAATGGTCTCCTTTAGCATATATGAAACCTCATGTTTGTTGCCATATTACTGATTATGACAAATATCTATCTAATCAGTTGCTAATGAAAATGAACTTTCTCTATTTAGTTTTTAAACAGAATTAGTATTTTCCAATGGATTTGTCAGAATATAAGATGGTGACATAGTAGGTGGCAGCACCTAGCTAACCTTGGCTAATCTAGGAATGATGAGCATGTTGGGACCATTTAATTAATATTTGAATAGGGAACAAGACTGGGAAGTAAAAACAAACAAACAAACAAAATTCCCAAAGAAGACAATCATTTCCATATTTTCTTTTTTTAAAAAAAAACAACATGGATATGTCCTTAGAGCCATCCTGAAGCAAACTTAGGTTGAAGGTAATTTACTACAAAGTTCAATTATTACAATGTTTTACATAGTTTTGGATTCCAATGCAATGATAGTTACCCCATAAAGCATCCTGGAAAATAAGAGAGGGGATTGAATGGATGTGGTGAGTAGTTGAATCTGAGATCTCTTCATTTCCTAGACTCTTATATCTTGTTTCCTATATAAGAGCCAGTTTTTATAAGAGCACTAAGCAATATGAGCACCTCAGAGATCAAATGTGAAAAGTGAGCAGCCATTGGTATAAACCTTTTGAAAGATCAGAAAGTCTTTTGCATAATGTTGGCAGAACATGATAGGATATTTCTCAAGGGAATTCTTAACAAGAAATATTTATTCTATAACCATTAAAACAAATCATCTACTGTTTGAATTCTCTAAGGCAGAAAACCCAGAGTAAGTTCTGTGGAGAAGGCTACCAAGATTAGGGGTGAGGTATCAGCAATATGCTGATGAAACCCAGCTATATATCTCCACCCCGCGTCAATTCAGTGAAGCGGTGGATGTGATGTGCCGGTGCCTTGAGGCTGTGAGGGTCTGGATGGGAGTCAACAGGCTCAGACTTAACCCAGACAAGACCGAGTGGCTGTGGGTCTTACCTCCTAAAGACTATGTCAACTGTCCATCCTTGGCTCTTGGGGGGGGGGAGAAATTGTCCCCCTCAGAACGGGTTCGCAATTTGGGTGTCCTCCTAGACTCACAGCTGAGATTAGATCAACATTTGACAGCTGTGGCTAGGGGGACCTTTGCACAGGTTCGCCTGTTGCACTAATTGCGACCCTACTTGGATCAAGAGGCTCTCCTCACAGTCATTCATGCCCTTGTCACCTGACAGTTAGATTATTGCAACGACCTCTACATGGGGCTACCCTTGAAGAGTGTTCGGAGACTACAGTTGGTCCAGAATGCAGCTGCGCGAGCTGTCGTGGGTGCACCTAGTTACACCCACATTACACCAATCCTCCGCGAGCTGCAGTGGCTTCCTATTGGCCCCCGGGCACAATTCAAGGTCTTGGTTATTACCTTTAAAGCCCTACATGGCTCAGGGCCAGGTTATCTTCGAGACGGCCGTCT
>QLTV01002116.1:132368-143800 GCA_003457575.1 Thermophis baileyi | reverse complement strand
GTCCAGGAGGCTTTCCTGAACCCTGGGGAGAGCGGAAACGGACGAAAAGAAGGCAGAAAATCAGCTGGCCAGAACGCGCATGTGTGCTGGAGCTGACAGGGCAACGCCTCACGTGCCCTAAGATATGGCTCCGTGTGCCACCTGTGGCACGCGTGCCATAGGTTCGCCATCACTGTACTATCTTCTTGCACAGCACAAAAATGTTAAGTTACATGAGAGTAAGCAGCATGGAAGTCAATGGTCTGCCTAGCCACCTATAAAATTGCACTGATCACTTATTATATTCTTTCAAAGTGAAAGGTGTATGGCATTTAAAAGTAATAACACTTAGCAACTGGGGAGGGGAAGTGGTGTCAAAATATATTCTTCAGAGAATCTTGAATGGAAAGATATTTATCACATAAAGGGGAAAAAATAGTAAAGTGAATATTTAACCTCCAGGTCAATGACAAATCACTAGGAATATTATCTTTTTGTGTGTTTCAGTTGATGAGGTATATTTTATGTGAAGATGCAGATAAAAGGGTATTATAACAGTAATTGCATAATTAACATGTTACAATGCTGTGATAATGACACACTTGATCTATGCATTGCAAAGTCTAATTTAAGACTAAAAGGAGGCGAGAATTCCTTCAAATTCACCATTATCTAAATCAGTTTATATTTTTAAGGTCTCACTTCCTCTAGTTCTTTAAGAAGAAAGAGGTGAATGGTTTTGAAAACAAAAGGAAAGTGTAAGAATTGGTGTATAAATGTGGTCAAAGGAAGTGAAAGACAGACAGAAATAATGAATAATGTGATTTAAAACTAAATTTAGCTAGATTTTTGTTTCTTTTCTTACCTGTAATTCCTTTAGCTTATTATTTCTTATGCTCCTTCAGTGCTTTGCATAATGTGTCTTACCCCCAAAAGGGAATTTATGATGGGTATGTATGTATGTATGTATGTATGTATGTATGTATGTATGTATGTATATGCAAGGAGATTTTAATATTGCCTTTTTTTGAAATGAATGCATATTTTAGTATGTATGCACCAATTCTTCTTAATAAAATATAGGGATAATGAGTGAATATATTTCAGTATGCAACTTGGTGTCGTTCAAATATTTGGGATTGATTTCCCATCAGCCCCATCAAGATTAGCGATGGGGAGTCATGAAGGGAAAAAGCAAAGGCTATCAAATAATTTCTTAAGTAATATTTTACTTTCTGTTCTATGACCAGAACCAGAAATTGCAGGTAGTACATGACGGGGGAATCAAGATAATTAGGTAATGAATCAAATTAATTGGAATGAGTCTCATATGCTGATTATAATTTCTAATGTTTCTATGAAAATTTGTAATAATTCAAGTTTGAATTGCTTCTTGAATTTTAAAGAGAGATATGTATAAACCTATCATGGATATACACAATAAAGTTGGCATCTTCAACCACCCTATCAAAGCTCCATCTCTTTTATGTGCATGCACGCAAAAAGAGGGATTTTGATTGAATTGTAGTGACTACCCTCTTAATTGGATAGAGTACTGCAGGGGTCCCAAACCCCCAGGCCAAATACCAGTAGCGGTCTGTACCCCATTGTGAACTGGGCCATGCAAGCCCGGTTCACAAGTGTGTGAAGTTTCATTTGTGTGTGTGTGGGGGAGCTAAGTTGAGTGCATGAAACCATCCCCTCCCTCCCTTCCCCCACGGCCGCTGCTGCTGCCACTCCATGAAGCCAGAAAGATTGGGGACCACTGCAATACTGAATACATTATTCCTTAAATGCCATTGGGTGCAACTCTATCTACAGTGTATCTGTTCATAAAGAAAGCATTACAATGTGGGAGTCGTATATAGAGAGAAGCAGTAGGATTCCGTTTTACTCATGAAGCATACACTCTTCTAGATTAAAAATTGCTGGGAATCAGGCAGTATATAAATTTCATAAATAAATAAATAAGAAACAAGCACTGTCTCTCAAATCAGGCTAAGTTAAGAATTAAGGAGAAACTTCCTAACACTTAGGACAATTAATGAGTGGAACAGCTTGCATGCAGAAATCATGGGCGCTCCATCACTGGATGTTTTTAAGAAGAGTCTAGGCAGTCACTTATCTAAAATGGTATAGGTTCTCCTGCTTGAGCAGGGGGGTGGACTAGAAGACCTCCAGGGTCCCTTCCAGCTCATTCATTCTATTCTATTCTAAGTAAATATGCCATTGTATGGCCTCATTAAAGTGCCCAAAGACTCATTAAATACATTTATCTTACACAGGCAGAGATGACACCCTGAACAGGTCCAAAATATGATTTAGTCTCATCTTGGTTTGACAGCACTGCTTTGAACTATTATGGCCCCATTTTGCTGAAATTTAAAGGAAATACAATCATGAAACTCCTCACCATTAGACCTTCAGATGTGGCATGCAAAATGTACAGAATATTTTTAATTAATTTTGATGAAATCTGTATTTTAAGATACCCTTGATGGTATGCAATCAATCAATCAATAATTCATTCATTCATTTGGTCGATTAAACAAACTTTGCTGGAAATCACATTTATTGGAAGCCTCAGAAAATCAAAGCCAAGGTGTTATATACACAAGAAGAGACCAGCTGAGAGAGAGAGAAAGAAAATCTCATATTCACTTGACAGCTGATCTGTGCTAAACACTTTGAATCAACAAATCATAATTTATTCAGCTACAGGAGAATTACAGTGAAGGGCACTTTTGAGCATTAACAAATAGAGTGGACGGAATCAGATAAAGCTTTCGCTCCGTTTACGCATCTACCCAAATTACTCGGCTTCTTTTCAGAAACATTAAATCATGCAACACATTCTGGTCTTCTATCTCTACTTGAATTTTTCTTCATATTCACCATCTTCTCATGAAATATTTCTTTTCTCATCCTTTTCCTTTCCTTTTTTCTTTTGAAATAGCAAAACTACTGAGCAGCATAAAGACACTTTTCTCCTACAGAATTATTTTATAGAAACTTTTCAGACATAACTCACACTGCCTACTGGTTAGGTTCACGTAGTGCAGGTATCTTATCATTTAACTGTTATCATGCTGCAGAAACAAATGCTCTGTACAAAAATGTCATTAACATCGTCATTAGCTGAGACTTTGCTTTTCTTCTGAAAAAACCCTCTGGAATTAGTTAGATCAATATTGTTCATTTTCAACAATTTTCCACTATCCCCATAATGAATACCTCAAAGGCGATACTGTATTGCCGTGTTGGCGAACCTATGGCACGCATGCCACAGGTGGCACGCAGAGCCCTCTCTGCGGGCACGCGATCCATCGTCCCAGCTCAGCTCCATCGCGCATGCGCACCGACCAGCTGATGCACCTCTCGCTGACCAGCTGATTTTCAGGGCATGCATGGGGGGTGGGGCACATGCGAGTGAAGCGCACACATGCGCGGGGGGAGAGCATGGGGGAGCCCCCGCATATTGCATTGTTTTCGGCACGCGACGACAAAAAGGTTAGCCATCACTGCTGTATTGTAATGTAATTAAGGCTAGCAAACTTATAATACAGATTTTTTTAAAAAAACACCATTATTTCAACCTTTGTTTTCAGAGACTAAGATCTTGACATTTTAAGTTTCTGGGAGAAGATGGTTCTGTACTGGAAATACTTATCACTAGATGTGCTTCAGCCTGATTAAACTGTTTATCTCCCAGGGAGGGATCTTTTGTTGAAGACTTAGCATGTTTCATTCATGCCCAGTTTCACCAGTTCTGAGATTGTTTCTGTTACATGACCAATATACTTTATGCAGGAATAAACATATTGCTCTGGGGTCAAGACTTGGGTTGCTTTCAGACAACATATTAAGGCTAGCATATGGATAGCCTCAAATGTATTTAGATCATTTTTTTTACACATTGTATAGCTGTAAGACACTTAACCTCGCTTGGCTTTGCAGCTATTATTTCATTGAAATGATGGCTTCTTCAGCAAAAACAAATTAGAAAGAGGAATCATGGTTTGTTTGCCTCTGTGATTTGCCCTTGATTGAATAAGCCATTTTTTGTATTTTAAAAATATCTCCAAGTTTCACAAGAAAATAATATTTGCTGCTTAGAGAGGAGATTAGCCTCTCAATCCATTTATAGTTAATCGTAGCTTGATCTAACAATGTTCTCTGAACTCAGATATATTACGTTTTTTGTTTATTATTATCTCTCTTTTGGTTGCTTGTCTTCCTCTTGAGCATACAGCACAGTAGTTTAGCTCATTGCAGTGGATGTATTTTTTTAAAAAAAATTAATATATATTTTTAAAAATCCTTTAAGATAAAATATATGTAATTTTGGTGTAAAACACCAGGGAAACAGTAATAATTTACCCAATATAATTAAGCACTTCAGATGGTTACATATCTATTAAACCTTAAGAACCAGCTTGCTTATCAAATCTGCTCATGATAAGCTGCCTTTCAGCCTCTGAAGGTAAATTAACGCCAGAATATATATAATTAGCATCACAATGACTACTTCAGCTAATTGTGAGACTAACAAATGAAAGACGGGTTTCCTATGGAGAAATGGGGGTGGCAGGAAGTTCTAAAATATAGACTCCAGACAAAGCTCCAGGAATTGAAAGGCTCAGTTGTAAGGTGTTTTCTTATTTTGGGGGGATTGGTTGAGTTGATAAAGACCATATAAGTGAAATAGCTTGATTTCCTCAGCAATCAATCATACAAGAACGATACTTCTGAGAAGTATAACAATTTGTCTTTTTTTCAAAAGAATACAAAGATGAAAAGTTAGCTGTTGAAAGGCAAGACAAAACAAAACAAGGGTTAGCTTTGTTTCCGATGAGCTACATCAGTTGAAAAATCCTGCAAGAAATACAAATGCAGTCCAGGTCCCAAATATTGCGACTCACTTTCTTTTCAAATATTGAGTCTTGTTTGCATCTCAATTTCAGGATCAAAATCAATATGAAATATTTAGGCAGGAAAACAACTATTATGGCATAAACATAATTATAGATGTGGAACTTTCTAGAGATGCTAATCAAATGCTAGTTGAACTTGTCATACATAAACCTAAGCTCAACCATGGGAAAAACTGAAGAAGCTTTGCCAAATCATAATATTTTCTTTAATTGTCCTTACTCTTTATACTTTTTCCTAATTACCGTACATTAATTTCTATTTTTTCTTAAATTTTCTTTAATCTTTTTATTTAATGATGGATTCGCAACAGGCTGACCAACCATCTTCAATGGAACTACATCTAAATAGAGGGAAGCATGCAGTGGATTCTGCATTGGTCCATTACTCTTCAACGTTTTCATATATCATCTAGATAGAAGAAATAAAAGGAGAACTCATAAAATTTACAGACTATACCAAGCTGGTGGGAATAGCCAACACTTTAGAAGACAGGCTTAAGATACAGAAGAATTTTCACAGACTTGAACACTAGGACCAACCCAAGGAAATACAATTCAATTGAGAGACAATTAAGGTCTTGCAGTTAAGCAAGAAAAATCTAATGCACATATATAGAATAGGGGGTACCTGATTCAACAGAAGTAACTGTGAGAGGGATCTAGGTGTCCTAGTGGACTACCACTTGAGCCAACAGTGTGCTGCAGCTGCTAAAAAACCAGTGTAGTCTCAGGCTGCACCAACAGTGGGATAGTATCAAGATAACATGAAGTGTTGGCACTGGTTTATATTGCATTGGTAAGACCACACTTGGAATATTATATCCAGTTCTGATCACCATGACAGAAAAAAGATGTTGAGACTCTAGAAAGAGTGCAGAGAAGATGATTAGGGTACTGAAGGGTAAAGGTATGATGAACAGATGCTGGAACTAGATATATCTAGTTTAACAAAGAGAAGGACTAGGGATGAAATGATAACAGTCTTCCAATATTTAAGGGGATGTCAGAGCGAAGAGGAGAACTTCTGTTTGAAGACCTATTCTCCAAAGCATCTGAGGGCAAGACAATGAGTAACGGACGAAAGATTATTAAAGAAAAATCCAAATTAATTTAAGGAGAAATTTACTGACAGTGAGAACAATTAATACCAGCGAAACAGCTTGCCCCCAGAAGTTGTGAGTGCATCATCACTGGAAATTTTCAAGAAGAGATTAAAATTGGACAGCCATATGTCCAGAATGGTATAGGGTCTCCTGTTTTAGCAGGGGACTGGGTTAGAAAACCTCCATGGTCCCTTCCAACTCTATATTTCTAAGTTCTAAGCAGACATACTAGATCTTGGTGGAAACTAATCATTAATTTAATGTTTTTATTTTTATGCTTTGATGCTTTAAAAAAACCTTTTGTGATAGATAGATAGATAGATAGATAGATAGATAGATAGATAGATAGATAGATAGATAGATAGATAGATAGATAGATAGATAGATAGATAGATAGATAGAAGATAGATAGATAGATAGATAGATAGATAGATAGATAGATAGATAGATAGATAGATAGATAGATAGATATAACATTTTTACTGATAAAGAAACAGCTTGCCCCCAGAAGTTGTGAGTGCATCATCACTGGAAATTTTCAAGAAGAGATTAAAATTGGACAGCCATATGTCCAGAATGGTATAGGGTCTCCTGTTTTAGCAGGGGACTGGGTTAGAAAACCTCCATGGTCCCTTCCAACTCTATTATTCTAAGTTCTAAGCAGACATACTAGATCTTGGTGGAAACTAATGAGTTCTTTAGCATAATCTAGTCCGCATAGCTCTTTACATTAAATACTGGAAAAGAGAAAGATAAAGAGAATTCTCTTCATCACGTAATTTTATCTGAATGTATTTCTGACATTTGGCTCAGATAAAAATTTGCTTAACTAAACTGCAAAAAGAACATAGATGATTATCCTCTATGAGGAGATTAGAGCTTCAGAATACATGACAAAAACACTTACATATCAAAAGACATTTTGAAGATATTCGGAACAAGATCAGTACAAAACGACAAGGGAGAAGCAGTTGTCTCTCTTTCATGGAATTTAATGTAATAATAACTAATTATGCCAACTTTCTATATAATGGAGGAAGATTTATTCAAAGATGATGACCTTTTAAATCCTTCCACACATGATAGTCACATGTTTTATACAGTGGACAGAATTTTATGAAGTAGAAACTGAAGCATAATTATCAGCTATGTCTCATCAACCTATTAATAGTGAAACTTCATCATAAAGCACTTTTGCCAAGAGAATTTTATGCTTCAACAGCCAAATATTAGTCTGGCTACAAGGGGAAAAAAAATCTCTTCTGGAATTTCTGTAAGGCATTATGTTGCCATAATAAAATTTAGATTGCAGATCATTATGGTGATGATAATTTGGCAGAAATCTACCCATTCTAATATGATCATTTTTTTTATTATACTCATGTTAAGATTCAATTTATCTCTTCTACAGAGGTTTGCTTTTAAGTCTGCAAAATGAAGTCTTCTCTTCCAAGGCCAGCATATTTTAGCACAAGTTCATATTTTCTTCAAATTCCTCATTATACTTTTTAAAATTCCCCACATATTCCTGGATGCTGCTATCTTTTTTTCTGCTGACCACAGAATTAATTACTAAATTAATATTGTTTCTGCTGTTATTTAAATTTTTTCTGTGAGATAAATGTGACTCTTTAAAACCAGAGTTCCCTGCCTTCAGTTTCCAATTTCTAAAAGCTCTCCTAGATCTTAAGGAAAATATTCCAGATAGCACAAGTGTTCCTAATGTTGCTGTACATTTGGAGGCAAGGCTTAAAAAAAATCAAAGCCAAACTTTTAGGGCCAATGTCCAGAGGTGGGATTCAGCAGGTTCTGACCAGTTCGGGAGAACTGGTAGCGGAAATTTTGAATAGTTCGGAGAACCGGTAAATACCCCCTCTGACTGTCCCCGCCCCCATCTATTCTCTGCCTCCCGAGTCCCAGCTGATAGGGAGGAAATGGGGATTTTGCAGTAACCTTCCCCTGGAGTCCGGAGGGAATGGAGATTTTACAGTATCCTTCCCCTGCCACGCCCACCAAGCCACGCCCACCAACCCATGCCCACAGAACCGGTAGTAAAAAAAATTGAAATCCACCACTGCCATGTCTGATACATCTTATCTTATTACACAAATATGAGTCTCCAAAGACATATTACAGAAATAGAAATTTTCTGTTGAGATGGAGATGCCCTGGGACAAGATCAGGCAATCAGAGAAAATAACAAGATGTCCCCTGAGACTTCAATTTGGTCCTAGTACATTTTATTGTAAACCAGCATTATATTTAGATCAACTTACAAACAATATATTTTAGAAGATCTTATCCTGTATTGCAGTTGAATATATTACCTGCATTATGTTCTGCTGCTGTTTACTGCACTATTATACATTGTAATATTTATTTTTAGTTTTTTATTATTATTAATCTTGCTAGGAAAACTGGGATGTAGCTGTTTCAAAGAGGATAATTACTAACAGTTCTGGCTTGTGTGTGACTTTAAAATAAAATAAATATTATATACTGGGATGCTTTGGCTTTCCAATGGTCAAATAGAATCCTTCGGGAGTTGGGCGGCATATAAATTTTATAAAATAAAAATAAAATAAATAAATAAAATAATTAATTTGAACATATTATTGCAACGAATCTACCCACCGGATAATTTTTCTTTCCCTTCAAAAAAGAAGCTTGAACTGGTTGTTTTCTATTAGAAATTCTAACTGCAAATGCTTAAAAAACAGGTTTTTTTCTCAAAAGCACCACAGGGACTGATTAATATTAAAATCAGAAAGAGCACTTTGATTCAGGATCAAAATAGCTGCATTGTCTTGTTCTGAAATGAACAAATAAATGCCGGCCTTTTCTCTCACCTGCACAACTCACCAAAGGCAATTTCACTCTTCGATCATTGAGTGGAAAAACATGTTTGCATGTTAAACATTAATTTAATGTTTTTATTTTTCCCTAGAGATGCTTTAAAAAAACCTTTTGTGATAGATAGATAGATAGATAGATAGATAGATAGATAGATAGATAGATATAACATTTTTACTGATAAAGAATATATAGGAAAAATGGTTTGTCATGTAAGCGACTGCCTGCATGGCCCCTGGAGTGGGGTCGAAAAGGCGAAATGAAGCAATATGCTCCCTCCCATATTTGGATATACCAGGTGATTCGACAGAGAAAACATATATATATATAATTTATTTTAGTATTTTTTAAATGTATTTTTATGCTTTTTAACCTTGTGCAACTTTTGTTTTTATATCTTGTAGGGTGGTTTTTTTTTTAAAGTTTTGTTTGTATCCCATTCTCCTTATGCTGATCTATGACCTTAATAAATGTTTGACTTTATACGTTAGCAATGTTGCTAAACATAGACTAATGATTTTATCTCGTGATATAAAATATTAGCTAGATTTAAAAAAAATAGGTCATGACTATTTTTATGCATTTTTATGCACATGTTATGCATAGCAAAATGTTTAGGGAAGCTGACAGTCTGGACTAAGAACTGAGACTGCTGTAATTATATAAATTTGGATCAAAGACAGCCTTTCTTGTAAAATCTTTCCACTGTTCATCTTCTGTTGCTGACTGTAATTATTGTAGTGCCTACACCAATCCGGTCCATTTGCTTTTCCCCATACTTTTTTTTCAGATTGTCCTTGTATTCAGTTGCACACATTAATACCGTATGTAGTCTCTGGCTACAAAATTCAGGATGTCTGCCGTTTTGAAGTGCCAAAGGAGGATAGAAAAAGATGCATTAGAAAGCTACTTATGAATAGACAGGCATCTCAGGTGTCAAAATGCACGATGTGAGGTTGCTACCAGCATGACAAATGCTTTCCTCAATGCACCAAATTCATATGATAAGAGAACTAAGGGCAGAGCTGCATTCCTCTTATCTGTTTATATAGATCTTTTATTTTTATTTTTTTGTATTGTGTTTCTCAGCTTTAAACATCAGTCACTTCTCACTCCTCTGTCAAGCAAACATATTGTGTGGTTGCAAATTTGCACACAATTATCTTATTTTCTGAAATCATCCAAATTCAAGCAACTGTCCTACACTGAGTCAAGTTATTTTAGCTCAGTATTGTCCATATGGACTAAGAGCAGCTTTCTAGAGTTTCACACAGAAACCGTCCCTGGGAATCTTTTTTTTTTTTTTTTTGTAAATGACATTGAACCTGAGACCATCTCCAAGCAAAATATGTTACCTGTTACAGGGTTGTTCTTTTTTTTTTTTTTTGTACATGCATTCTACTTCCCATGATTGATAAATCTTCATTAGAATTTGTTAATGTTTCTTGGATTCTATTTATTTGCACAGAAATTCTGCTGCAATATAGCTAGTGTTCCTCAATCTTAGCAAATTGAAGATGTGTAGATTTCAATTCCCAGAATTTCAGCATGAATACTGCTGACTATACTGAAAATAACATTCCAGATAATTGAAATAAGATATATCTTTTAAATATGGTCATGGATGGTCTCAGAAAAACGTGAAAATAACAAATAATCGACATGAAAATAATAATTGATGGGAAGGTGACTGTATTGGAAGTGGGGGAAAAAACTTTCAAAAGGACAGTGTTAGATTTTTTTACGAATCTAAGTACCAATTAGATAGCAGGTCCAAAAACTGAAAATGTTCAGGTTTTAGGAGATGGGTTGATTACTCATTCGCATTTCTATTTACAGATTTATTTAACCAAGATAATCTTTCTAATATTTAGTAAATTATGTGGAAAGTTTAATGCTAAAATGGCACATCAAAATGATTTCTTGAGCAAACTCGATATGCATTAGTTCCATGTCTCTTGGCCTCCCGAATCTCATTTGCTGCAGTTTGATGTGAAAAATATAGTGTTCCAGTCAACCCTGATTTTTCCTACCCATTTCATGCTATATTCATTGTTCAAGAAACCAGCACTCATTCAAAGTATATACTGTATGTACAATACTGTATGTGTGTATGTATATACATATATACATATTATGTGTGTGTGTGTATATATATATATATATATGTGTGTGTGTGTGTGTATGTGTGTATGTATGTGTGTGTATCATCTTCTTTTAATGACCCCGTAATCCCTTGTGGGGTGGAGTCTGGGCAACTGAATGGAGCTGAGTGTTTACTGGCCGGATGCCCTTCCTGTCGCCAATGCGGAGTTAAATTCAGCACATATATTCTCATCATGCCCAGAAAGAGAAATATGTGCCTTTACCTAGGATTGAACTCACAGCCTCCTGATTGTGAGGTGAGAGCTCCACCTCTAGGCCACCGCACCCCGTATATGTATATGTATATGTATATGTATATGTATATGTATATGTATATGTATATGTATATGTATATGTATATGTATATGTATATGTATATGTATATGTATATGTATATGTATATGTATATGTATATGTA
>QLTV01002116.1:110111-122856 GCA_003457575.1 Thermophis baileyi | reverse complement strand
ACACACAAAAACATATATACATATATATATATATGTGTGTGTGTGTGCGTGTGTGTGTGTGTGTGTGTGTGTGTGTGTGTGTGTGTATCATATTTTTACATAAATAAAGGGAGACTAGTATAGATCTATTTCAAGCTATTTAGCTCTCATCAGCTAGCCACACCCTTATGGGATTAGAACCTGGGCCACTTGCCTTGTTAGGCAAATGTTTAAACCTCTGAGCCACAGGATTCTCCTCCCTAGTATTTTCAAATCATATTGTGTTAGTACCATTAGCTTTTAGATATCATTTTTATAGGTTGCACTGAAATAGCTATGATTCTTATTGATGTCATTTGTATGCTCTTCTATGACCAAATAAAGACTGATTAAAAAAAAACAACTGGGAGACTTTTCAGATGTCCCACTCTTTACACTAATAAAGGGAAAAATACTTTTGTGCCTGAAAACACTGATAAATTAGTGTGATATGATGAAGGAAGCATGTGGCAGAAATTGGTTATCCAATTTTGTACCAGCTGTTAATTTCCAAATATTCCTCAAAGGCAATTCAACATAGGTAGATAATTGTTATGATCACAGATCAGCAACTTAAAAAGTGGACTGTATGGGAAAAAAACACAGAAAAATAAAAGAACCATCGCATGAGTAAAGAAAACATAGTATATATATATTATCATAAATATTATCTAGGGAGAAGAATAAAATGCCTAAAGACTAAAACATTTCTAAAGCTTCAATAAGAATGCATAAAACAGTTTACTACAATGTAGTAAATCCAGGCAGCAGAACACTAAAAATAAAACCTAGGAAATAGAAACAAAATGGCTAATAATAAAAATATTTGGATTATAAAATATTGAAGTTTTTCTTTTAAACATTAGATGATGTAAATATATAGAAACATGAGTTAATCCAATGATAAATATACCAATAAATATATCATAACCAAGATAGTATATTGGTCAGTAACAAATAAGATGCCACAGGAGATTAAACTGGATACAGAGTGATTTAAAAAAACAACAAGCACTTCATGTTAATAAAATCAGAGACTGAAGAGAATACTTTTCTGCATAGGGCAATGGCAGCTGAAAGAAATTTTGCAAGTGTCTCTTTGCAAGTTCTGGTCTGACAGCACAGAACAAATGAGGTTGTCCTTAGAGCAAAAGGAACTTCTATTGATAAGTGGAATATGAGGATGGTCCATTGATTACTATAAAAAGGACAATGAAAGAACACTTGGACCAAGATCTCAAGTTCCTACAAAGTACAAGGAAAGGTTCATTCTGCAAAAGGGATATTATTATATCCTCCCAATAGAGGGCAAGACATCAAAACAGGTTCTGATGAGTAAGTTTCTTGTAAGTAAAGTTACTGTAGATAAGTCACTACAAAAAAGTTTCAGTGACTGTATATCTATTGGAAAACCTATGATAGGGACAAAGTTCTAATGTTTGCAGCTCTTTCTCCTTCCGTATGAATGACATCAACCCGTAGCCAATCATTTTGGGCCAGGAAAGACAGTTTCCATGTGTCTCTTGGTTTTAGCAACTAACTGATTGGGTGTCAATCTGTTTCTTTATAACTATCTGAGAACTGACTTTCCCATCTGTTATATATCCCTTCTATTGATAATTTGATAAAAGTGAAATAATTGTACCCAGGCATGCATCAACTATCTCTTTAACCACCTTTGGATCAGCCTTTCTAATACTCCTTCAAATGATTTTTAAAATGTGGTACTTCATCAACTAATAAAGGTTGTTTCTGTTCCCCAACAGACTTTTGGGGCTACTTTTTTCTTTATCTAGAAAGCCATTGAAATGGCCAAGGAAATATTCATAGCCTGTTACATTAACAACAAGGATGGGAACATTTTTTTTGAACCTTGGGGAAAGAGGTACTGTAGTATTAGGAAGAGACTCCATAATTCCCTGGAACTATAAGAGGGAGGAGACAAAAAATGCAGACTCTCAAAATTCTGCTAATGGAGCTTCGTCTCAATAAAACTTAGTTCTAGTCTTCTTCTGCAGTCAGTTTTCTGGTCTGGACAACCCCAAAGGACTGACATTTGAAAGGAATCAAATGACAGCTTGTCACATATCAATTTGTATACTTGTATGCATGCATATTATGTGTCTGCGCAGTACATAAATGTTAGTTTTGAAAATATTACTTTCTACATATAATAAGGCATACGTTTATGGTTAAATATTGCATAATTAACTAAACACATCTGGCAAAATAAAGTGCTACCATATTTTAGTGGAAGTTAAAATGTTTTATAACACAATCCGATGATCTCATTTTTCACAAGTACTAATATAATCCAAGTAAAAATAACAATGAAAAAAAATGTAAACTGTAGCTTAGGGATGAAACTATGTCTTGTTAATGACGAGAGATTTCAGAATCTTTAACTGCCACCAATACATCAATATGTCATCAATACCGTGTTTCCCCGAAAATACAACCTACTCAGAAAGTAAGTGCTAGCTTGATTTTTACATGTATGCACAATATAAGCCCTACCCCCCACAAAATAAGCCCTAATTAAGACCCCACCCATTCCAGGGTGCACAGGTAAAAATTAAGCTAGGGTGGGGATGGGGGGGTGGAGTTGGCCTACTACTTACCTTCAGATAGTTGCAGTCAGGCCTCGCACACCTCGGCCCATTTGTTCTGCAGCCGGCAAGGCTTTCCTGAAGGCCTCTCTAGCTGATAACTGAGCTCCGAATCGATCCGGAGCTCTGTTTTCAGCTAGAGAGGCCTTCAGGAAAGCCTTGCTGGATGAAGAAGTTCCTGAAGGCCTCTGATAGTGAAAAAGAGTCTGGGGGCAATGCGCGCAAGTGAGGTGAGTCAGTGGATTACATCCCCCCCCCACAAAATAAGACCTGGTGCCATTTTTGTTGGCAAAAAAAAATAAGACAGGATCTTATTTTCAGGGAAACATGGTATGTATGTGTTTGACATTACAATCAGCTTTCAACATGTTTGTATGTCTAATTAATGTTGTGCCAAAGATTCTTTTGCATTTTTTATTGTTCTCATTCAATTTGTGCTTGATAAGCTATTGTGGCTTTGCTTTATTTTGAACAAAAAATTATAATAAAATTCTCAGGGATAAATAAGAACTAGTCCTTACCTTAATTACAATGTGGTTAAGGAATGTCAATGACCATCTTATTTTTCATTGTATTCAACTCTCTGGAGTTTTAATATCTTGCATGGAGCCTATTCTTCAATTAAATTTCAAGGTATGCCTGAATGGGAAAATTCCTCCCATGAGCCTTTTTAAAATTAGAAATAATGGGCAGCTAGGAGGGCTGTAGAATGATGAAGAGGTGGGTACCATGAAGAACGAAAGAAAAGAAAGCAATATTAACACTCTCAGCTACCATCAACAAAAGCAAGCTAAAAAGTGCCTTGAAGAAAATATTACTATCAACCACGCTGTGAGAAAAAAAGGCATTGGAAACCTCTTTTGCATGGAAAGAACACTTTCAGAAAATTAGAACAAGAATTCTGTTCTCATTTCAACAAAGGATTTGTAACATTCATAGTTAGCAAATAGAACACTGTTCTTTGTGCTTTTTCCTTTGATCATCAGAAAAGATAACTCTGATTTAAGAACTAATCTTCTTGTCAGCTAAAAACCTAGGGCTGTACTGGGTGTGAATATCAACTTTTTCTAACCTAGGTTAGCCGTAAGCAAGCTGTTACAAAGAAATTCCAAGAAACAATAAAATCGATATCTTTAGGTAATTATAAAAAGATTTTAACTTCCATACTTTTAAAGTCATAATCCGCATGTAATGTTCTTTTTTCTTTTCTTTTCCTTTGGGAAATCTAATCCACTTTGATAGGACTATCCTATATAGCTGCAAAGTCAAAGTAAACTCATGTAAATTCTTATGTGGGCTTATTTATGTATTTTTCTTCTGTCTCCAGTTTTATATAATAAGCCATCTGGCTTAGTGAAAACCTTCTTTAATGTCATATCCTCGCCCTTGTGGTTCGATGAGATGCAAAAAGATCCAGGACGACAAACTTCTCCTGCATAAATGTTATGAATAAAATGCATTGAAATAGAACTGATTTTTGACTTGCTTCAAACAACAATGTCAGATGAAATTCTGCACACTTCCATAAAATAAAAATAAGTTTAGAAACTAACAAAATATCTAAGAATATTTGCAGCATTTAGAATATTAGGCCATGTTAAGTGCCATTAAGTAGCAATAGCAATAGCACTTAGACTTATATACCACTTCACAGTGCTTTACAGCGATTTACAGAGTCAGCATATTGCCCCCAACAATCTGGGTCCTCATTTTATCCACCTTGGATGGATGGAAGGCTGAGTCAACCTTGAGCCTGGTGAGATTCGAACTGCCAAATTGCAGGCAGCCGGCAGCAGAAGTAGCCTGAAGTACTGCATTCTAACCACTGTGCCACCGCGGCTCTTAAGTAGATTTGACTACTGATGTTTGTGGTTAAATACCATGAATTTGAATGCTGTTGATGTATCAGTAGTGTCTCATTTCCACGATGTTAGTACCATGCAAGCAAGCAAGCAAGGCTAACTATCACCTTAATTCATAAAACTTCAACATCTTTACAATCAACCACAATCTGTTTTAAATATTTATCTTCTCTGCATAGTCTTTGATATGAAAGAGGCACTCCTCATTAGTAATAGGTTTATTCCTTGCAAACAGTATGACAGATTGTTTTGATGGTCTCACTATTTCTTAGATCTTAGAAAAGGACCTAAGCAGTAATGAGCCCCTTGCTGAAGAGTTTAGTTGGCAGTCAAAGGCACCTGCTGTTAATCTAAGCCCTTCTAAAAGAATCACAGCAGGTGGAAACTCTTAGCTGACCTTGGCTGATCCACAAAAGCCCAGCAGGGTCAGCTCTTGTTAGTACTCTACTTAGATGAGAGACAACTAAGCAATTACCCCAGTTGTAGCTATCCACAATTTTCTGAGAAGACGACAGTGGCAAACCAATTTCTATATTGTGGACAAGAAAAGGATACCAAAATGTTCATGTAGTTACCAGGAATGATGTTCAGCTCAAAGCGGTCTTTATTTCTGGTGCAAAATGAAAAATCTTTAAACTCAGTGAAATGTAGCTATCCTGCCAATGCCAGCATGAAACTTTTGTGCCAAATTCCATTGTTTTTATTGGAGGAGGAGGAGGAAGAGGGTGCATTAATTTTCATTGCCTTACTTTGTAGTTCAAAGTAACTACAGTGCCAAGCTCCATCCTGTGCAACAGTTTACATCTCTGCGCCTACATCCACAGCATGTTACTATTTTCCTTCACCACATAGTCAAATCTCCCAGGCCTTCAAAAACCATGTTTAAAGATGGAACACTGTGTTCAAGTTTGAGAATGAAGTTCTCCTGTAAGATGCCAGATTGGCAGCATGAGAGACTGGGTATTTGAATTTATCTATGACAAACAACACTCATACAAGAATTCCCGAAGTTTTGTCAGTGGCATTTCATTCTGTGTTGTTTTGAAAGATTGTTGCAAAGGGAGAGTTTGGCACTAAACCAAATCAATTGCCTCTTTAATCTGCACAAAAGAATGTGGGTTTATAGAAAAGGGGGAAAGGAATCACTAAGTAATCAAATGTTGAATTCTATAGAACTATCCTAGAAAATAAATTGCTCAAATAATGAGGCATGCTGGCATTTGTGATGCCCTCATTATTTACTTTTGGCTTACTGTAGGAAGCAAGTAGGATATCTAAGCATTCATTCCATGGGACATTTAACAGTTACCTTGATTCCTATGGATTCATAAACAACTATTAATTAGTAGCATGGAGACATTTGAACAACCTGGAGACTGTGTAAAACATTTGAATAACTAAGGGGGAGGATGAGTCTTTCAAGGTCCAGATTCTTACATGATTTGATCAACTTGTATATATTTGTAAGAAAAACATTGTACACAGATGATTCAAAATTCAAATGTAATTATGAGGAATGACCAGCAAGGTATGTATTTTAAATCAGTGGTGAAATCCAATTTTTTTTACTACCGGTTCTGTGGGCGTGGGTTGGTGGGCATGGTGTGGCTTGGTGGGCGTGGCTTGGTGGGCGTGGCAGGGGAAAGATACTGCAAAATCTCCATTCCCACCCCACTCCAGGAGAAGGATATTGCAAAATCTCCATTCCCACCCCACTCTGGGGCCAGCCAGAGGTGGTATTTGCCGGTTCTCTGAACTACTCAAAATTTCCGCTACCGGTTCTCCGAACTACTCAAAATTTCCGCTACAGGTTCTCCAGAACCTGTTAGAACCTGCTGGATTTCACCCCTGTTTTAAATCCTGTTCCTCAAGATGTATAGGATTTTCACTTCCATGATTTCCTAGTTGTGTTGGTTTAGGAATTAGAATGAAAAGGGTATGGTATTATCAAAAATATAATAAGTTACTTATCTTTTGGAATAACATCCCCTTGAGACCAGATGTCTCCAACTCTTTGGCCTTCTGCAAAAACCTTAAATCTAGCTATTCTCCCAAACACCGGGCCAGGATGTTCAGAGATCCTGATTTGTATGTTTGGGGGGAAGGGAGAAAGTTGAATTAGACAGAAGTACAAGATGGTATATTAGCTTTTGCTGTTGTTTTTTTTAATATATAAATTTCTTTATTGCATTTTTCTCTTTTTACATGTCACAGTAACTTCTTAAGCAAATCTACGACCTTTTACATACAATACATTTGTATTAATACATTTTGTACATTATCTAACAATATTTTCTAAATCTACTTGTTCTTTGTACATTTTCTCTTCATCTTTCTGTTATCAATCCAATCATACCACTTTTCCCATATTAGCACCCAGTTGAAAGTTCAAGCCCTTGTCCCCACACCAAGTCCATCACGTCGACCAATCTTCAACTGCCAACTTGGCAGCATCCACCCATCTCTTTCCGTGCAGGTGCAGGAGTGCGAAAACAAAGGATGACCTTTACTATCTAGAAGGAATTTGTTATGGCTACATACAGACAGCCCTCATGCAATTCCCCCTCCCAAATTCCCACAGCAAATAATACATATTAAAATAGTATAAAGTGTGGCAGGCCAAAGACCCCAACTAAAATGGCTTCGGCCTGACAAACAGCTTTTGCTGTTATTTTATATATTGGTATCATTGTTTCAAACTCTGGGTAACCTCCCAGAGTTATGCAATGAGATGGTCAGCCATACACAATTTTTAATCAATCAAAAACAAAACAAACAAAAATACTTTGTACTTACTAAAGCATGGTACAGCAATCCATGTTAATGTGGTTTAATATCAGGATAAGGACTTACATTGTCTGATAATCCAAATGCATCTACCTGGCATGTTCAGGATATTTTTTGTGGTTAAAAAAAATCGTAACCAATGAAGCAATTCTTGATACTTTCTCAGAAATAAGAGGCCTTAAACTCAGAATCAGGAAAAAGCATATCTATGAAAGTTGCCCCATGCCATGATTTGTAGTCAATCTTCCAATGTTTCCAAACTTCTATATGACACTATAGAGTTGTTAAGTCATCAGCTGGAACTGGCATTTCTGGCAGAAAAAGTAGCCAAGACTTAGCAGTCTGCTAAATGTTTACCAATCACATATCTGATTTGTGTTGAGATAGTTGACATATTGGGAATTTTTCCAAGTGAATACATTATACAAGCAAACTAGCAGATCATAACAAACAGTATCAGAGGCTACTTCTGCTACAACAACAGTGTGAGTCACAATCTGTTCCTGTCAAAGTGTAGATGCTTGAGGTTTCTCGTGTAGACAGTTTAAGTGAATGGAGTTGCCTGTGTTGAAATGTGCAATCAATAAATATTCATTATGTGAGAATGGAACTCTTCTTCTACGTCAAAATATCCCTCTTTTAAAATTGGAGTAAGACAAGAACAGGGTATCAACACATATTGCGATGTTATGTGAGCAAAACTAGGTTATCATTCAGAACATAACCAAACAGATTTATATTTTAAGAGATGTTTCACCCATGTAAATGTCATAGCCCAGAGAAACACTCATTGGTGTAGCTCTGGGTGAAATGTGTCCCTTATGGCTGTTGCGTCAAATGATGGTAACATGGAACTAAAGCTCTTTGTGATGAGTGCCAAAGGCTGGTTCATACTTTCAAATCAACCCTGACTATTTCAGCCTTTAACCAGTAAAGGTATATGGAAGGCTATGTGGTATGACCAGCTGTCTGCAAGGAATATAAATCCTTCCATTCCCCACCATCCAGTCAGAGCTGAAGAAGCCTCTTAGATGAGAAGCAAAATGTCTTCAAAGAAAAGCAAGAAAGTCCAATTGCCTCTTGAAAAAACACCTTTGGATCAACCATGACCTGGATGACTGAGAATCTCCATAGACATGTTGGTCTCTCATTTTATAATGAGACTATACTGAAAGCATGGGGAACCAGTGATATTCAAAGTGTTGCTGAACTGCTTCTCCCAACAGCCAAAGGCAGTGTGGCCAGTTCTGTGAGAGCTAATGGATCTCAGTCATCTCATTTTTGCTAAGAGGTGACTGATAAAGTACTTCCTTTTGTCAGTCAGTCTGAATCTCTTACCATTTACTATTGAATAGAAGGAAAATGTCACCCGATCATCTTTCTTTAATCCGTGCATAAATTTATATACCACTGTTTACCATTTGCTAAGCTAAAGAGCCCATATTTATCATTTCATCCTCCAGGAATGTCTGCAGTATATGGTAAAGAAAGTCAAGATGATAGCCACTACTGTGCAATTGAAGCTCCAGCTGATTTTTATGTATGTCTTATGTGCAATAAACATAACAGTCAGGTGGAGCTTCAGTGATACCATCATAGCTGTCACCTTGACATTTTTCATCACACCATGAAAATGCCCTGCCTATGTTCTTCTGGTGGAACATTCAAAATACAAACTTGTTAAAATGCATTGTATAATTGGGCAGCCAGTTTCATGTAGTAGATAAGGCAACAAATTAGAAACCTGGAGACCATGAGTTCTAATTCTACCTTAGGCATGAAGCAGTAGTGGGTTCTAAAACCCTTTACTACTGGTTCGCGCTTGCGCTCGCGCGCAACGCTTCTGCGCATGCGCAGAAGCATCCTGGGCAGGTAGGCGGAGCCTCCCGCCGCTGCCACTACCGGTTCTAAGAACCGGGCCGAACCAGGAGCAACCACCGCTGGCATGAAGCCAGGCAGGTGACCTTGGGCTTGCCACCCTCTCTCTGGTGACTAAAAAGGAAGCAATGGTGAACCACTTCCAAAAAACCTTGCCAAGAAAATTGCAGGGATTAGGCCAGGCAGTCACCAGGACTCAAAAACTGACAAGAAGGCAGGCGCGCACACAAACCCACACACAGTAGAGCTTCCAATGCAGAAATTTATATTTTTCACTACAGTCTCATTCTGTTTGCCTCCATTCCAGTCACACACAACGGTGAGCCAAAACGTTTAAACCATGTTTTGAACAAACCATAGTAATACTAAAACATAATGCAAGGATGGGTGATCTCATAACTGTGAGCCAAAATGTTTAAACCATGTTTTGAACAAACCATAGTGATACTAAAACATAATGCAAGGATGGGTGACCTGTGATAACCTAGGATTATGCGGACGGCTGCAGTATAGCTGAGGTAAAATTGCCTCAATTTGTGTAAATGATGTAATTTACATAAATTATCTAATGGCTTTGCCGTGTGTAATGTAAACTCCAAATTAATGACAGTAAGGAATAACAGACACCTGTCTCCCAGCTGTTCCATTAAAATGATATTTCACTTAAATATGTGTTCTGCAGATGACACCACCTTTCTGGACATCTCCAGCTGCAGATCATTTAGAAAAAAAATGAAAAAATACACTTTTGACTCAAGTCCTTACAAAGTTAATCTCTCTTTTCATGCTTGCTGACACTCTCAAAAAAATATTTAAAAGTTAGTGGTAATCCACCTTTCCATTCTTTTTTAACCTTGATAATTTTATTTATTTATAATTTTATTATAATAGTGGGTATAATTTTCTGGAGCTTCTAAGATCCCTTTTTAAAATTGCCAATATTACATTTGAGAGTTCTTTGACAATTGTCAGAAGGATACTATATGGATTTGGATATTTCTTTCATCTCAATTTACTAAAATTTAGAGTGTTTAATCTTGTCACAGCTGGCTTTCACTTTTTATACACTGAAGACTTGTAAGACTTTTTATTCATGAAGATCGGAAAAGTGCATCAGGTTTAAATAATATCAAATTTCACACGGAAGTAAAATATACAGACTGATCTAATACAGGTAATCAGAAGAAATCTGATTACCTGTATTAGAACTTGAATTATGGGGTATGAATGGTATTTTGTAAGGAAAAAAGCGGGATAAAAATCTAAAAAGAAAAAAAATACATACAAATGTTCCTTGCAAGTCCCACATCATATTTATTATTATTGTCTGTTATTAATTTAGATGATACATTTCCTTAGGGGGAGTTTACATTTCTCCAAACTTCCATTGTTACAGAAAGATCCTGCATGGCCCAACTAAATTGTTTACCCAATGAATCCTGGAAATGTATTCCTTCCTCCACTCTAAAGGGCACAAGAATCACTTGGTTGAGTTGAGTATATATAGAAATTGAATGAGTGAATGAGTGAGTGAGTGAATGAGTGAGTGAGTGAGTGAATGAACACAAGAAAAGCCCACTTCTCAGCATTGCAAGTGTATGTCAGTGTAAATTTTATTCAGCACTTTAACCTGACCTGGAAAATAAGCAAGCAGTGATAGTTTTTGGGGAATTTTTAAGGACAATTTTAGAGTGAGCATTTTTTGTTATCTTGGCTTATTTATTCCTTTTAAGCCAAAGTTCTTCACAAAAATTATCATGTCAGAGTGCGCACAGCTTTACTACGTGAGACAACCCAGGTGCAATAACAGCAAACAATACATTTCCTTAGGGGGAGTTTACATTTCTCCAAACTTCCATTTTGTAATAAATAGTGGTTTTTTATCTACAAAAGAATATATACTATACATACATGTTCTATAGGCAGAAGTCAAACCATCAGTAAATTACAGCAGGGAAGAACACATGGTGAGCTAGAGATGCCCTAACAGGGCCTCTGCTTATTACATAGGCTCTTAAAGGGATAACAGCCAAAAACCTTGCTGACTCATTTCCATCAGTACATCAATGCATCATTGCATCATTGTAGCAGCTGGTCAGCTCTTAAATCACTCCCCTGACATATCAGCTGCAGATTCATTCATTCATTCATTCATTCATTCATTCATTCAGTGAAGGTTCAGTGCTCCTTAAGTGGAGGTTTTCAAGAGATTGCACAACCATTTCTCTGGAATGGTATAGGGTCTCCTGCTTGAGCAGGGGGTTGAACAAGAAGATCCTTCCAACTCTCCTATTTTATGTTCCATGTAAAATAATATTGCATCCTGACAAAGAAACAACATGAAATATTATTGACAGCAAAACTATTTCAATCATTTGAGGGCAATAACTTGAATCCCTAACAGTACCTTTAGACAATCAAGTAATATTTGATAGTTAAGTGAATTGAATACAACTGAAACATTTGTGAAATTTAACTGGGAGCATTCAGGTTTCTAGGTACAAATCAGCCACTGTGAGAATGAAGGCTATTTCATCCCCAAACAAAGCTGGAAGGCAGAAAGAAAGAATCTGAGACATTAGAATATTTTTGCTTTACAGGTTATGGGCCTGTTTAATTTCTTAGCAAATGTAGCAGGCATTAATTGGTGGCACAGTGGTTAGAATGCCGTATTGCAGGCTAACTCTGCCCACAGCCTGGAATTTGATCCTAACTGGCTCAAGGTTGACTCAGCTTTGCATCCTTATGAGTTTGATAAAATAAGGACCCAATTGTTGGGGGCAAATGCTGACATTTGCAAATCACTCAGAGAGTGCTGTAAAATACTATGGAGCGATATATAAAAAGTACTATTGCTATTACTCATACATTTGCTTTCTCAAAAAACTAAAACAAGCTGTTTAGAAAAACTTGATGCCTTATATATTTAATATAATCCCTGGAGATCTCAAAACTCAACTCTTTATGTAAATCTATTGATATAATAGGACTCAAGTGAAGTAAGCAAAATTTACCTTAGGAAATATTATTCTACTTGTATAAAGTGGCCAGAGAACTAGAGTACTGATCAAAATTGCTGAAATATCGTCAGCATGTCAAATTAGTGTTTACTCATGTCTCACCAATGTAAATATCCTTGATGTCTAAAGTTGGCCCTCCAGTGGTGGGGGGAAATACAATCATCATCCTAAATAGCAAGGGAGAAAGCAGGCAGCCCTCAATGTCCTAGTAGACAATCATTTAAATATGAGCCAGCAGTGTGCTGCAGTTGCCAAAAAAGCCAACACAGTTCTAGGCTGCATAAATAGAGGGATAGAAGATCACATGAAGTGTTAATACCAATCACTTTATAATGCCTTGGTAACTCCACACTAGAAATACTGCATCCAGTTTTGGTCACCACGATGTAAAAAAGATGTTGAGACTCTAGAACAGGGTGGGCTAACCTTTTTTCCTCGGGTGCCGAAAGTGCGCGCACGTGCCCATACCCATAATGCAATGTCCCCCCGCGTGCCACGCCCCCGTGCTGCCCCACGCCCCTGCGCATGCGTGTGTGACTCCCCCCACGCCCCTGCCCCCCCCCGCCTTCCT
>QLTV01002116.1:61650-96398 GCA_003457575.1 Thermophis baileyi | reverse complement strand
TCTCTATCTATCTTCTATCATCTACTTTATCTATTATCTATCTATCTATCTATCTATCTATCTATCTATCTATCTATCTATCTATCTATCTATCTATCATCTACGGTATCTACTATCTATCTATCTATCTATCTATCTATCATCTACGGTATCTACTATCTATCTATCTATCTATCTATCTATCTATCTATCTATCTATCTATCTATCTATCTATCTATCATCTATCTATCATCATCTATCTAATCTCTATTTATCACACGGAATGCACACAATAGGCTTGTTAATATTCCACCTGCCCTCTCAGGTCTTATCATTTTCTTTAAAGAATTCAAGTGAAAGTAGAGATGCAGTAAGAATATATTACAGTTTTAATGCCTCTGAATGTTCCATATTTGGCTTGTTTCAGACCATCAGTTTAACAAACTTTCTGGCAGTGAGTGAAATCTGCCAAATGCAGCTACAAATGAGGGCCTATAATTTTTGTCAGATTTTCCCCCCCCATGCTGTTTTGGAATTTACATGGCTTACCCTCTCAGTGCTAGGATGATATGCAATTCTGCAGAGAGTATTTTCTCCTTAATGGTACACTGCTGTAACTAACTAAACATGCTGCTAAAAGTTGTACTAAAGATTTTATCATTTGCAGCAATCCATTGTTTACAGCAAAGTGCTCCTGCAGAACAGTGAATGCCTAGTTTTATTTTTCAGCCTAAGGCTTCACCTGTAAACTACTTATATTGTATTTTGCAGCCTAGTATTTAACCTGTTTAATTGCTGGTGCCATTCTGTAGTTCAGATATCTTCTCAGTATATTCATGTAATTCTTAATGAGCTTTGTGTTCTCTATGTATTATTGCATGCCACTATTTTCATACGGTAGAGATTTAGGGATGAACCTCTATAAAGATCCATGAAATGTACTGGATTTCCAATTGGTTGTTGACTATCTCTGATCTATTTGATGGAGGTGGTAGTGATATACGTGGTTCTCTCACATTGCCCTGTATGTATGTATGTAGGAGCCTGGTGGCACAGTGGCTAAAGTGCAGTATTGCAGGTAAACTCTGCCCCCGCAGCCTGGAGTTCGATCCTGATGGGACTCAAGGTTGACTCAGCCTTCTATCTTTCCAAGGTCAGTAAAATAAGGGGGCAATATGCAAATGATGCTCTACATCATAAACTGCACAGAGAGTGCTGTAAAGTGCTATGGGATGGTATATAAGCTTAAATGTCATCGCTATTGTTATTGCCATTGCTAGTGTTCTGATAGTTTTGAAGAAAAGATTGTATTTAACAAGCCTGTATAAACTTATAAAGAAGTAATTTGATTCAAAAATTTGAGTCAATATTAACATGATTTGCCAACCTACGAATAGAATAGAATAGTTCATTAATTGATTAATCTTGGGATCTTATCAATAAGATAAAAGAAAAATAAAATATACAATCTGATTCCGGGATAAAAGAGATCAAAGGTAAATACAGTGATAAAATGCTTATGCGATGATACAAGGAATCAGCAATCAGATAAGTGAATCTCTTTCGCAAGGTACCACAATTTGTTTGATGTATTGGGTTGTTTGCTCAACTGCCTTAATTAAAAACTTTGCAGTTCTGCTTACAATACATACATAAGGGCACATTATACATTTCTGGTATAATTCAGCTCCCAGTTGGCTGTTCTTTCCAATAGGGATGATACGTATCTAAGCCTAAAGGGGACATGTAATTGACAGCTGAAGAAAACATGAAAAATATTTTCAATGACTGGAGTACTGCATATGCAAGCCCTCTCATGACATGGTAGCTGATGGAAACACCCATGTTTGGCCAGGGAACCCAATAATTCAAATTTTGCTCTAGACTAAGCTCTTCTTAAAACTTGTGACAAAGTCATCAACAGGCATTTTTCAGATTGAAAAATAGTTTTCTTCTAAGACAACCAAGTTAAAGATTTTAGTCAATAACTCCATTCTAAAGTAATGACTTTTGTTACTTTGACAAACTCTTATCAGAGTGCTTAAGGGGATTTTGTTGTTGTGGGGGGCTGTTCTTTATATCTCAGTCTTCTGTTAGACTTTGTTTAAACAAGATCTTTTAGAGGAGCAGAGAGAGAAAGAATAGCTAATATTTATTTTCTTCTTCCTCTCTCTTCCCTTGAAAATCATTATGATGCATTAGTTAAAGTGCTGGTCTAGACACAGAGAATCCCTCCCTTAGGCATGGAAACTGGCTGGATATTTTCTAGTCAATCATTCCCTTTTAGCCTTAGACCTAGAAAGGTGAAAAATATCTATAAAGCAATCTGCACTTAACTGTGGTTGATTAGACCTTCACTCTGCAATGAATTTATCCAGGTTACTAATCTGTGGTGTGTGTCTGTGTGTGTGTGTGTGTAATATTCATTTTCTCATTTGTACTATAGTGACTATTAAGCTGCTTATTCAATTTGTCTGGAATTCTTCAGCTTTTTCAGTCCCTATTTTACTCATCAGCTTCCCCCCCCAAAAGAAAAAAATCATGTTTACATTAAAAAAAACATAAATAAATGTTTTTATTCAGATTCTTTTTTTCTGCTTTTGTCTCAGTCTTCTTCTGTACCAAGAGTCTGCATTTTCATTGTGCAAAGGGGCATCTAAAATAGTGTGCTCATTTTTAGACTATTGCGTGCAATCCTTACTATGTCTCTACGCGTTATAGGATAACATAAATAGCATACACCTCTCATAAAAGCAGCACATAGTGCAACATTCCCAGAGCAGATTGATCTTGTCAATGACGCACGCTCAGAAAAGCAAATGGTCAGAAGTTGGATAACTTTTCGATCTTTAGTAAGAGCTTATTTTTAAAGCATATTTGGAAGCCTTGGTTCAGCAGAGCTTCTCTAAAGATTCTTTGCTGGATAATTTAGAAGCTGCTGTATTAATCCTTTCTTCCTCCCTACCCTACCTGCCTACATAGAATATTTTAAATTTTTATTTCAGTAAACCTTTTGAACCTAACCACCTGATATTTTCCATAGTTAGTGTTATGTATTGAATATATATAGTTGTGTTAAGCCTTGCTAAAGTCAAACTAATCTTTAGATGACCCTAACTGTTAACTCCAACTGTTTTGGAGGGAAATTTAGAACATTCCTATTTGGGCGGGCTTTTTCAAGGATTATGATTGGTTAAAGCCCTGTGGGCCCAGAGTATAAATTACAGGGAATTGCCTGCAGTTTCTCTGTTCCAGTTTTGAGTCAATAAATGCTGTTGTAGCTATGCTGGTCTGTTTCTTGCCTACTGAAGCCCACTACACAATAGTTAGCACTTTTTAAAAAGAGCCCAGTAGCATCCTTGCTACTTTTATCCTGTTTGCCTATAAAAATTGAAGCAGCTAAAGGTGCTTCAATGCTTCCTCATTATGGTGGGTGCCTGAATCGTTTCTCAGATGGAATTTCAAATAAGAGGGAATTGAGTATTCTTGCTTTCAAAGCTTGAATCTCAAAATCAATTTTAATCTTTCTGTGAATGAATCTTGAATCCAAATCAGATCTAAGCTGTTTTGTTTCTATTATGTCATCTGGAGATTTACTTGCCAAATGGTACCATTCGGCTGCAATAAACTTTTTTGTTTGTTTGTTTGACTTGGGAGTCAAATTTACCAGCTTGCCAGTGTGTGTGTGAACTGCATTCTGAATATTTTAATAATTTAAAAAATCCAGGAACTGCTAAACCATTCCATTCTGCAAAAGAAACAAATGCATATTTCAAATGACAATTTTTTAAAAAATATAAAATTGTCTCCAGACTCCATTAGAAACTTGATTCATTTCATGTATTTCCTGTTATGTATCAGATGTTTGTTCATCAAATGTAAAACAGCAGATTCAATATATGAGATATGTTAATTAACAGAATTGTATTCAACATAACTCCCTGCTCACAAGTGAATGGCATGACAGTATTACATTATAGCAGTAGTTGATAAAATATGTATAGTAGTAGGAGTCTATGACATCCATATTTTCTAAATTAATGTTCTTTATCTGCTATGTTGCCTGTTTCAGATATTGAACAAGTGTGCCTATTCCTGTTTTTAATTCTCTGCTAGTGGTTTTAAACAAGGAATGAAGCCAAACATTCTACAGCATCAAAGTTCTTTATTAACCAAAGTTTGCTATCTGGCCCTAGAGAGCATCATCAGTAACGCCAGCAGAAATCGATAGGCAATGCTTGGTGTTTGTAGATCCAGAACCCAAGAGGTCCTGAAAAGTAACATTCCCTTAGGCTAAGCTCTGATGCCTTGAAGTGATTTGCAAGAACTTTACACAGGACTCAAAAGGACACTTCAACAAAACAAGAAGAAAAGAGACCTTCCACGTCTAAACAAGCCAAGTTGACAGGTCTTGATAACACTGCTGTGATCTTCTCTTTTGCTTGACAACTTTGAAGAAGGGAAAGGAACAGTTTGTTTCTTCGGTAGCTGTGATCATATTTGAAGGGTACTTACAGCTCAAGAGTTTTGTTAAAACAATGAATTTCTGTGTGTCTGTGTGTGTGATTAGAGTAAAAAACTGCATTAATATTTCTAAATTTGAGATTCCTGCTGCAATTTTTCAAAGAGTGTGCACAGAATATGTTTTTTTTAATTATACAACATTTACAATATGTTCTCTAAACCTTTGAAAATTTGATTTTGCTCCCAGGCCTGGGGTGAGAGGATGGCTGCTGGGCCTTTATTATGTTGTTCCATTAGGGGGCAGGATGTGATGTTTTCCTGGTGCTTTATTATTTTTCTTTTGTTTTTGTATTATGACTTTTAATCTGTAAATTGCCTAGAGTCTTTTGGAGTTGGGCAGCCTTTAAATCTTGGTTCATTGCAAAGTCACTCAGATGTTCAAACCTGATTCAGCAATTTTGTATGCCTAGGACCTGGGATAGGCAGATGTGGATTTTTGATGGAGTTACAGATATCGTCACAGGATGTTAGCTGTTCCAAGTAAAGCTTCTTTTTGAAATTGACTGAAAAGAAGAAGAAAAAAAAGAACTAAAACATGTCAAGGAAGCCCTCAGAACTTGTGGTTATCCCAAGTGGGCTTTCATCAAATCCAAAAAAAGACCCAGCAGGAGCTCCTCCATAACAGACAAAGAAGAGAACAACAAATGAAACAATGTTGTCATTCCATACATTGCAGGAATATTTGAAAAGCTCAGGAGGATTTTCAACCAACACAATATACATACACACTTTAAACCCAAAAATAGAAAACTCATCCACCCTTATTTTAAGTGCATCTTAAACATGCTCTTGACTTTAAAATATTGTAATATTGAAAAATATTCCATTGCTGACAATAACCTGTGAGTTTTACACTTCCCTTATGCACCTGGACCAAGGTAAAATTTAAGTCATGTTTTAAGATATTTAAAGCCACAGTGGCACAGTGGTGCAGGCTACTTCTGCTTATCACTGGCTGCCAGCAGTTTGGCAGTTCGGGTCTCACCATCTCAAGGTTGACTCAGCCTTCCATCCTTCCGAGGTGGGTAAAATGAGGACCCAAATTGTTGGGGGCAATATGTAAACTGCTTAGAGACGGCTGTAAAGCACTGTGAAGTGGTATATAAGCCTAAGTGCTATTGCTATTGCTACTGTCACTTCAATATTTTTGGCAAACCAAATTATTTTTGCAGAAATTTTGATGGGCTTAATAAAAAAAAAAAAATTGACTGGCAATAAGCTGATCTAAACAGTTAATATTCCAACTTCCCCATGACTTCCAGGAAAGAAAAGAAAGAAAGAAAAGAGGGGGGAAAAAATCATTGTTAGTCCTGTGAAAAATAACTCTCCCTTGAAGCCTCTTCTCAGTAAATTGTTACAGTAATATGATTCAAGGTGGTATTTTAGCAAGGAAAATTGACTTTCTCACTTCAGTGCCTTGAATTGAAGTAGTGAAAAGGACTGACTATATTTTGGCTGTCCACCCGCATTGAAGGAAGCATCTGCATCTCACTCAAAGAAGGCTGTTTTACCAGATGGATGAAAGCAGGGCAGATACTCCAATCCAGCTCTTTGAAGAGAAACAGCTTTGATTCAACATTTTCCTTTGAACAGGTGCCTTAAACTTCACTGCATCTTAAGGCACATATATCTATACTTTAATGTTATCTTTAAAAGCTCAGCCCACTCTAGAGACAACATTACATTATCAGCCATCCCATGCAGTCCTTAAAGTATATATATTAAAAAACATACCCTCCTCTCTTCAGGAATTAATCATCCTTTCCCTGCAATAAGTCTTCTTGGTTGGTAGTATGTTGGGAGATGGACAAGTACAATTTTCCATTCCTACCCAGAAATCTACTATGAAAAAGAAAATGATGGACCTGCAAATTGAGAGATTTAAAATCTTGTCCAAAAGTCAACCTTTATCAACAATCTATACCAGGGGTGTCAAACTCGGGGCCCACGGCTGGATGCGTCACGCACTGGCCACACCCACCCCCGGTTTAGCAAAGGGGGGAAAAAGTCATGATACTTCACTGATCTATATAATAGGTCATTTTGATGTAAATGCTAGGATGACATATTTAGGATCTCATCCTAAAAGCATCCCACTATCTTACAATGTTTTGCTTTGCAGAAATGGAATCTTCGGGAATAAAAATCTCCCAAATTTCCCAGGTTTATGGGAAGGCTTCTGAAAAGGTATCCTATGTTCTTCCTTACTGTTGGCAAAGTTCTGTTATGAGATGATCAAACATATACAGTAGACACGACAGTAGAAAGTTGACAAGACTTCCCTGGCAAATACTGTGTTTCCCCGAAAATAAGACCCTGTCTTATATTTTTTTGAACCCTGAAATAAGCGCTTGGCTTTATTGCCATGCACTCAAAAGCCCGATTGGGCTTATTATCAGGGGATGTCTTATTTTCGGGGAAACAGGGTATAGCAAATAGCTTTGGTCTCTGGTGTAACAATACAGGTTTTAAGATGTCACTTGAATTGTCTTCCAAAATCTCTGCACTGTTAAAAAAAATATTTAAATCCTGCAGTATGCATCCTTCTAAATAGCAATAGCACTTAGACTTATATACTGGTTCACAGTGCTTTTACATCCCCCTCTAAGCAGTTTACAGAGTCAGCATATTGCCCCCAACAATCTGGGTCCTCATTTTACCCACCTCGGAAGGATGGAAGGCTGAGTCAGCCTTGAGCCTGGTGAGATTTGAACTGCAAACTGCTGGCAGCCGGTGATCAGCAGAAGTAGCCTGCAGTACTGCACTCTAAACACTGCGCCACTGCGGCTTATTTGCCCATGAATTCATCACCAGGAACATCACTTAAATGGAGCTTCTATTTGGATGGCTTCTCATAGACTAGTCATACTAAGATTGGATGACCAAAACTTTTGTTTCTCTCTTACTATCACTATTCATAAGAAAATGATTATCCATCTAACATATGCAGATTCTTGATTGGCTGTTCATTGTTTCTACCTGGAGATGTAATAGCCTGTTCTCAATCATCCTGGAATCGGCCATTTTCCTCACTAAATAATTGGATTTAAGATGAATTCCTTGATGAATTTTTGTTCCTAAAAGGTGCAGTCATGAATCACTATCTCATTTTACCAGGGAATGTCTTCATTCTACAACTTCAACAAGGAAAATTTATATAAATAAATAAATAAACAAATAAAATCACTGAGGTCTCAAGCAGTTTATCAGTCACTTTAACTTGTTGGATCTTTTAACTCTTTTTTTAAAAATTATTATTTCCACAAGTGAAGATACAATCTCAGCCCAGCTTCAGTTTGGCCATTCAACCTCTTGGCAATTTTTCCTCAGAAATTGACGAAGGAGGTGGGGAATTAGTTACTATTGCTATTCTGCCACATAGACAGGAGAGGAAAATGATTTTTATAAACCAATAACCACAAACATTCAAAAATAGCCGCCCATCATGGAGTTCGAGACTTCCACTTGGCAAGAACTCATACCATTTGGCTTATTCTGTTTTATGCATGGTTGATGGTAAATAGTAATGATTATCCCAAACTTGGCTACATGGATAATTCAGCTGGTCAGTTTTTTCCACATGGGTGTTGATTCATTTCTCTGCAATGATGTGCAATGTTAATGTTTGTATTTAGTTCCCAAAATGCAGTGGGTTGCTTTGAAATGATGCTTTTGCATTTTTCATGACAGGATGAGGACCAAGATTAAAGTGTAAATGTTCAGGAAGCATTCAATTTGCTATAACTTAAAAAATTACAAAATGGATAGTCCAAATGACTTGCAATTCTTTAAAATAAGTTTTATTATGGGTAAGGACTCTACATTTTGTGTAGTGTATATGAATAAAGTGGCTCAGACTTGAAAGGCAATGGGTTATAGTAGAGTGACAGAATTCCTTTTCATCAAATTCTCAGGCAATCCACATGGATTTCAATACAGCCAAACAACTTTTCAGTCAGTGCTTTTATGATCTATATCAGTGGTGTCAAACTCGCGTCATCACGGCAGTGTCCCGTGATGTAGCGCAACTTTTTCCCCCTTCACTAAACCAGGCATGGGCGTGGCCAGCGCGTGATGCATCCGGCCCACGGGCCGTGAGTTTAACAGCCCTGATCTACATGTACATCATAATTGTAATCTACCAAACATTCCTGTTGCTTCAGGTACAGTGAAGTGAACAACAGATCTCACATAAAATAAAATTCCCCTACAAACCTTTCTGAAAAGCAATTGTGTGAGTTGTGGACTTGAACATGATTACATAGAAGGTATTCTTTTATGTGAAGGTATCTTTTGTTTATTTTCCATGCTTTATTTTATAATAAAAGATGATAGGTATTACTGCATGATCAAGGTTTTCATATGCTTCACATGTTGAGAATTTGACCATAGTGTATTTGTCAAGCTGAATCCACATATCCAGATACAGTATATGGTCTGTTGAAACTCAATGTACATTCTTATTTATATTTGGATGAAGAACTAATAAGTGTCAGGTTATACAGTGCTGAACTGATATGAGAACATGAGACAGGTCTGATGTGAGAATGTGAGCCAAGGTTGAAGTTGCCATAGCCTAGAAATGGAGCTGGAATGTATGTAGAGAAGACAAAAGCTAGGAATCTTCTCAAAAAGAACCCTGAATAAAGTTGTTAAGGATTGAAGGAGAAATGTCACCAGAAAACAGACAAAGACAAAGAAGGCTGGGTACTTCTTTGGACACCCTCCCCACATCTCATCAACAATTACAAGATTTGTGAAACAAGAAAGCAAGGCTTTGGAGAATAGAATAAGTCCTAAAACCCAACCACTCTTTGAGCCATCTTGGTTCTGGACTTGGTTGCTACTGTCCCTCTATCTTGATGTCTGACAGACTCTTTGAGAAGGATGCGGGTAAGTGGGGATGAGCATGTGAGCATGTAAGAGAACAAATGTATATTGTAACCAGTAAAGTTCAGTTGTACTTTGAATTCATTGGGTCTCTGTGAAATGTCAGCAGAAGCTGACATTTCTCAGGGTTCAGTTGAAAGTAATTTGCATATGTCTCAAATTTTCCAGCTGTCAACCAGGGCTACAGTATATGTTCTAGCCATACTTATCTGGAAAACCTAGAATATAGAATAACAGATTTATTCTAAAACCTAGAATATAGAATAACAGAGATGGAATAGAAGTCCTTGGAGGACTTCTATTCCAATCTTTGGCTCATACAGGAAACCCTATACCATTTCAGACAAATGGTTGTCCAATCTCTTCTTAAAACCTTCCAGTGTTGGAGCATTTACAACTTCTGGAGGTAAGTTGTTCCACTGATTAATTGTTCTAACTGTCAGGAAATTTCTCCTTAGTTCAAGGTTGCTTCTCTCCTTGATTGGTTTCCATTCATTGTTTCTTCTCCTGCCCTCAGGTGCTTTGGATAGTAGCTTGACTCCCTCTTCTTTACCTAGGTAAAGAGCAAGATGTTGTTCCTCAACCAACTGTGTGTGCATGAGTAAGTGTGCATGAGTAAATTTAATATTGTAAGTCACCGAGAGTTACCCTATGGTAAAATGGGTGGCCAATAAGTTTAACAGGTAAAGTTAACTAAATAACTTAGAGAATTAATCCAGGAAGGACCAATTTTAGGTCCAAACCTATCTAGGTTTATTTTAGGGACAAAGGAACTTTTCCAAATTGATGAATTCCTCCTATGACTTTTTGGAACCACTTACTTAAAAATACCGTAGTTATATGGGAAAAGGGGTAAGTTAAGAGAGAGGATAATCCTTTCCCATCTCTAGGAAACGTGCATCAAAAATGAACAACAACAAAAAATACAGACAGTACAGATAGTTCTCAACTTACAACAGTTCATTTAGTGTCTGTTTAAAGTTACAACTGACCTATGATTCTTTTTCACACTTACTGTATGACTGTTGCAGCATCCCCATGGTCAAAATTCATATGCTTGGCAACTGGTTCATCTTTATGATGGTTGAAGTGTGCTGGGGTCACGGGATTCCCCTTTTGCGAACTTCCAGCAAGCTGGGGAAGCCAGATTCACTTAACAACCCTGTTACTAACTTAACTACTGCAATGATTCACTTAACAACAATGGCAAGAAAAGTCATAAAATGGGGCAAAACTCACCTAACAAATGTTTCACTTAGCAACATAAATTTTGGAGTCAATTGTGGTCGTAAATCAAAGACTACCTTTACACAGTGTAGCACTTATACATGTTCATATTTTCTAGGTATGAAAAGGGGAAACAAGAATGAAAAATCAGCATTCTTGGACCCCAAATACCTTTGGAATGGTTTTGCTTCCTTACCATTGTTAAGGAAGCAAGACCGCATTAAGTATAATTTTAAATATCATTTTAACATGGGATAAAATCACTGAAAAATTTTCAGGGATTAGATCTGCCAGATAATCAGAAAAAGGGCGGGGAAACATCTTGCATAGGAACTCATTAGCGCATTGTGGAGAATTCTTAAAGATTGGAACATATGGACCTTGCAAGAGAGAGATATGACTTGAGCTGTATTTCTGGTTTCCAAATATCTCATTAGGGCTCTTATTAGTGGCAACATGCTGGTCTTGTTTAGGGACTGTTAAAAGTATTCCTTTGTGTATGGAAGACCTTTCTTGCAAAAACAATCATTATTGTATACACCATCTTGACTCAACAATTGTTTGCATATTAGGCATCTCTGCTTACTTCAATATTGCAAAACTAAAAGCAATAGGAAAAGGTTGTAAGCTAACCGATATTCAAATCATTATTCCAGAATACAGAACTATATAAGCCAAGAGGAAAATAGTTTGATGCAAAGACAGGCAATTTCTTACTCACATATTCTCTGTCTAAATGGGACACAATATTAATCTTACAAAATTGCCATAAGCAAAACCAACAAACACCTTTAGCTGAATCTAATCAGTGGAAGTGTTCCAGTTTCTTGGAAGAGAACATTGCCATTTGTTATTGTTGTTTTAATTAAACCTATTGCCTACTTTTAAATAACACCCAGCAATGCCTTTTCCGTACAAAATAAAAATTAAAAAAAAAAAAAGATCCAGAGGGACATAAACCAGGGGAAAAAAATAAAAAAATTATTATCAGGAATGCAAGGAAGTGAAATATATACCTATGTGAGTGTGACAGTGTTAAATCACGACGCGAAAGCTGAAGGAACGTGAGAGACGGATAAAGTTGTTGTTTTTTTTTAAATTTATTCCATTAAGCAGAAATGTGTTCGGTGTAATAGGTGGGAATCCAGAAGGAAGGAAGCATACAAATCATCCAAGATTCAGTTCAAGGTGCTGATTTGATTCAAGTCACTGCGCCTGTGTATGGTTTGCCAATTGCACAGTGGCAGATAGGACAGCGATCCAGAGGGTTAACGTTATTGCCCAGAGGATCATTGGTTGCCCTCTCCCCTCTTTGGAAGAGCTTTATAGCTCCTGCTGCCTTAAGAAAGTTCAAGACATGCTTAAAGATCCATCTCATCCTGGGCACCCTTTTTTTGAACTATTACCATCTGGCAGACCAGGGGTGGGTTCCAATTTTTTTTACTACCACTCTGTGGGCGTGGGTAAATTTTGTGGGAGTGGCTTGATAGAGGCCCGTTGGGCTTCAATTTGAAAATAAAAATAAAAATAAAACAAATAAAGCCAAAAAAAGATGGCGACCGCATGCACAGTGCTGGAAGTCACCTTCTTAGCATGCTCAGAAAAAAAAATAAAAAAAAATTCGATTTTTTTTTAAAAAAAGATGGCGGCCCCCACGGACTGGTAGGTCGCTACCGGTTCAGGCGAACCGGTCCGAACCGGTAGGAACCCACCCCTGTGGCAGACGGTACAGGATAATAAAAACAAGGACAAATAGGCTGCAAAACAGTTTCTATCCCAGAGCAGTAACTATATTGAATTCTACTGTATAGTGCAATATTAATGCAATATCAGGGGTTTTCAATTCAATTGTATAGAATGCGAAGGATGTTTTTTTGTGTGTGTGTTTTATTTTTAGTTATAATGTACACTGAAGATGGCATTTAGTTTTGTTGTACGAGGTGCAATGACAATAAAGTAAACTAAACCAAACTAAAGAAATTGAGACAATTTCAGTTCAATTAATCAAAATTGGTTGTGAGTGCATATGCAAAATCCATTCTCTACCACATCATTTAGAAGACCTGGGGTCTTGAATTGTGAAGCCTCCCCCATCATCTTGCTTCTTCCCATGGACCACTGTTGCAACAGGGACCAGAAATATTTTAATGCTCTCCAAGTAGAACAAAGAAGTTAAATATGTGCTGCTTGAAATTGATTGTTAGTCATGTTGAGGGATTAGACACATTTGTTCTCCAAACTTCATCTCCAACAAGGTTATTCTTATACATTTCCATCCACATACATTTGTGGATATATGCCTATTGATTTTTTTTCACTCAAAAGAATTTCAATTTAATATGTCAAGCCAGTAACAGAAAGATACTGTAGTATATGTGTGTGTACGTGCATATGATTTACCATATACTTTACATGCATGTTACTTTATGTAATTCTAATATCTCTCTCTCTCTCTCTCTCTCTCTCTCTCTCTCTTTCTCTCTCTCTCTCTCTCTCTCTCTCTCTCTCTCTCTCTCTCTCTCACACACACACACACACACACACACACACACACACACAGTGATTGTCAAATGAAATGTCTATGGAGATTCTCAGTCATCCAGGTCATGATTGTCCCAAAGGTGCTTTTTCAAGAGGCAACTGGACTTCCTGGTTTTTCTTTGAAGACGTTTTGCTTCTCATCCAAGAAGCTTCTTCAGCTCTGACTGGATGGCGGGGGATGGAAGGATTTATACTCCTTGCAGACAGCAGGACATTTGCATTCTTTTAGCGAGTTCCAACAGTTCCAAGAAGGCTCCACACCCACTTGCACTACTCAGGTGACCCTGACGACACAGATAAACCTCCAGGTGGCCTCAATGACTCTCTAAAAGAATGCAAATGACCAGCTGTCTGCAAGGAATATAAATCCTTCCCTTCCCATTATCCTGTCAGAGCTGAAGAAGCTTCTTGGATGAGAAGCAAAATGTCTTCAAAGAAAAACCAGACAGTTGCCTCTTGAAAAAGCACCTTTGGGACATGTCAAATGAAATATTGTGCCTTTGACTAAGAAAAACAGTTCAGTGTGGCTTTTTAAAAATATGTTCCCAAATTAATGTCAGGGTCTTGCCTTTTATTTTGTAAAATAATATCAGTTCAAAATAGTGGACATCTTCAATAATATTCTTTTTAGGAAAGAAAGCAGCATATCTGCTAATCATAACCACAGTTAATATAATTAGCTGATGGTCTAATGACAAGTTCGGGACCTTCTCAACTAGCCATGTAATCCATATTCAGAATATTCAACTTCAGTACTACAGTGATTGAAAAGCAGTAAGCTGTTGAGTTTACGGCCTGGAAATATTATGATGATGCGCTATAATAACTTGGCTGGTGCATGCCAGCCAAGACATATTGCCAGATGTGGAGATGGGTCATGGCAGGGTTCTGTGGGTGGGTGGAGGAGATAGCAAAGATATGGTACTATATGAAAGAGAATGAACCCAGTGAATTAAAAAGATAGCTAGATGTTTGAGAGGTTTCACAAATGTCCCTCTTCTGCTGTAGCAACTTAAATCCTAGTTCTTTACAAAGACCTCTTCTTTTCGTTCTTTATATATGCATCATGGTATTTTGTGAATTGCCACATGTGCAGCAGAATGAGAAAAGAAGAAAATCCTAAATATTTGAAGGAGATGCTGTTATATTTATACACACATACACACACACATATGAACACCTGCACCCACAAACACATACCCACACAGACAAAATCATATTTCCCTGGAACTCAGAAATTAAGCATAAGGGAAGGGATAATGTGTTTCTCTGCTATCCTAGCAAGATTATTTTTTTCTCCTGACAAATGAAAATAAATATATTTAGGCATTTCTTGTTACAGGGACCTCTGGTGTGTGTGTGTCAAAAATTCCAAGTGGCAATTGCAATCATGCAATTGAAGCCCCACCCCTTTTTATGTAACAAATGTATCATCATCTTCTTCTTCTTCTTTTAATGACCCCATAATCCCTTGCAGGGTGGAGTCCGGGCAACTGAATGAAGCTAGCAGAGTGTTTTAATGGCCGGATGCCCTTCCTGTCGCCAATGCAGAATTTTGTTCAGCAGATATATCTGCCTCCACCTAGTATCACAACCTCCTGAAGGTGAGAGCTCCACCTCTAGGCCACCGCACCACTCCTTCTGTAACAAATGTATGATACATGTAAAAGAGAGTAGGACTCTGACCTGATTCGGCTTATTTTCTCACCCTTTTGCTATTTTATTTTTTGATAAGTGTTATAATGTACTGTTTTATAAGATTTTTTTTCTAAAATGTGAAATATGGCTTTGTGAAAACATTCCATAACAACACAAAGATACCTCTTTCAGTCTATTTCTTTAGTCCTCCCCCCCCATCACATCTTTATATAAAACTTTTCTGAGTTTGCACTTGTTCTGGTGTTTTGTGCTGTGTAGGTAAAATCCCACAAGGGGCTACTGAAGTTTGCATTGTGAATTTCAAACTCTCCACTTAAATAAAAAGCTGGAATCTCAGTTGCTCTTGTCTATGAATGGGGAGCCTGAGATAAAACTCAAAGTTTATTTCACCAGGGACACACATCTAATTAAATAATATTACATGGGAAATTGTATGCAAAGGAACTGACAGGAGTCTGTGATTTCTATAGGACCATTAAAATAGCAATGAATAAGCCAGAATATCAGCTTTGTGAATGCCAAGGAAGCACAGAGGCCTAAACCTATTAAAAGCGATCAATTAAATGGTTGGAAGATTACAAATTGGATGAATTAATTAATAGTTACAAATAAGTAAATCACATTACCAGAAGTTCATATAACTTAAAAGATCCCCCAGGAAAGAAAGGAAGTGAGTGGGTGGGATACCAGTGTAAAAGTAAGCAGATGGCACCACTTCTATTCAACATCTTAACTGCTTTTGTCACTACCTCAGCTAACACTTTGCCAAGACTCTGGAAATACAGGTAGTCCTTGACTTACAACAGTTCATTTAGTGACCATTCAAAGTTACAACGGCACTAGAAAAAAGTGACTTATGAACATTTTTCACAATTACACCCTTTGCAGCATCTCCATGATCATATGCTTGGCAACTGGTTCGTATTTATGAACGCTGCTGTGTCCCAGGGTCATGTGATCACCTTTTGCGACCTTCTGACAAGCAAAAATCAATGGGGAAGCCAGATTCACTTAACAACCGGGTGACTAACTTAACAACTGCAGTGATTCACTTAATAATTGGGGCAAGAAAGGTCATAAAACAGGGAGAAACTGAACACATGTCTCACTTAACAACAGAAATCTCGGCCTCAGTTGTGGTCATAAGTCGAGGACTACCTGTATCATAAACCTGAGCTGGTAAGCCTGTAAAGTCAATGGCTTTTCTATATCAGTCCCTCTTCCAATACAACTTGGCTATAGAATGAACAATAGGCAAGGACAACACTTTAGGGTAGGATTTATTTGTGTGTGTGAGTGTGTTTTAAGTACAGTTAAGCACATTTCATGTCGTGAAGCAAAGCCCCAGGAAAATGAATGATTCAAGTGACAATATGTCTGCTTACAACATGAGTTTGAAAAAGGATTACAGTGAAGCCGGAGGATATATTGGACTTAAAGGAGCAAACATCCAGTTTCCTGATGTTGAAAGGAAAGAACATCCTGCAGTTTACTGACATAGTGAGATGATAAGTAGTCTTCTTTTCTGAGCCAGAGTTCTTCAGTTTCAATTGCCATCAGCTAATCTACAATTATTATTGTAAGTGATGCTGTGAGAAGAGAAGCAATGAAATAGGCTAGGCTGTATTAAAGGAGAACAAACCCAACCATTGCTGTCACTTTTTGTTTTTTTTTAAAAATGACCATTGTCAGCACACTGACAAAAGGGAGATTTAAAGAAAACATGGCAAAGAACTTTCTTCTTTTTTTTTTAACAAAAAAGACTACTGAATTAACGCATCTCTTTAAAAATGCATCTGAGAAAATAATTAGAATGACTTGAGAACAAACACAGGAAGGGACCAACCGAGGCTGGCAGGAAGGCAGAAAAGTAGCAGCCTTTTAGCGGGATGCTGGTGAAGAACGTGAGATCTACGGAAAGCAGCTTCACCAACATCTGAGTAAAAGACTTCCGCTTTTCTGCCATGAGGCCAGCGTTCCTTCAGGCCTCCTGCAGGCCTCCTGGAAGAAAAGGCCTGGGCCTCCTGATGGTTGCTGGGTGGCTGGTTTGAACGAGCAGCTTCAGGAAGTGGTTCAGCCTGTTCTGGAGCTCTGGAGATCTTCGAAAAAGTAAGTGATCAGAAATGGGGTGGGGAGGAGCAACTGGGAATCCAGGAGACTAGCAAAGCAGACGCAGTGCCTGTGGAGACCTGGCAGGGCAGGATAGGGAGGAGAAGCAACTATGGGGACCCCAAGGGAGCATGTGATATCTCAGTGGGTCGGTGGAGGCCTGGGGTAGTCGGAAGCAGGTGGCCAGTTCCAGCATTAGGCCTGCCATGGTCTTCCACACCCTGAGATACCTCGGATGATACCTTAATGACCTGTGCATTCGATTAATGGATGCATTGGGGAAAGCAGGGAAGGATCACAATCATTGAACGTGATCCAATAAATGAATCCTCATGTTACGAATATAATTGGTAGGCTCTATTACATCCATAATTCAAGAATTATCTGTATTTTTCGCCCAGGGTTGAAAGGAGGGGTCCTTGGTGCTCTCTGAGCTTAGTTGTTTTCTTGCAGATGTTTCATTACCAAACTAGGTAACATCATCAGTGCAAGTGAGGAGTGGGGTTTGCTCTCAATTTATAGTCTAGTGCAGGGGTGGGTTCTGACTTACCTCGCTGCCGGTTTGCTTCCTCATGTGCCGCGTGGGCGCGTGCACCTTGAGCGCCACATGGGTGTGCCGCGCGAGCGCATGCACAATGCTAAAAACCCAGCTTCTGCGCATGTGCAGAAGCAAAAAACAAGATGGCGGCACCTACGGTGCTGCCGAGAGAGCTGGTTCGGGGGCGTGTCCAGCTGGCCATCGCTGCCGATTTGGCGAGCGGGGGGAAATTCCCGCTACCAGTTCTATAGAGCTGGTCCAAACTGGCAGGAGCCCACCTCTGGTCTAGTGGTTTGCCCTATCAATGTTGGTGGGAGCGGTCTTCGTTTTTTGGTTGGGCTGTTTACTGTTAGCTTGTTTGGCAGTTCCTTGATTGGAATATTAATTACTTCTTGATTGTTGGTCTGATGTTAATACTGGTTGTAATCTTTGTTCAACTGGAAGTTCATTGATGTGGGGAGGTGTTTGGTCTTTTTGTTTTCTTTTTGGCTTGCCGGTTGTCTATTTTGTGCAGTATGCAGATATTGTTTATGTCTATGTTTCTATTGATAGCCAATTTGTCAGAGTGCCAAGCTTCCAGGAATTCTCAAGCATGTTTGGACTTGGCTTGGTCTAGATTGGTCACAGTTTCCCAGTTGAAACTATGGTTAAGTCTGTTCATGTGTTGTGAAATTAAAGAGTTTTCATCATATCTTCTGACTGCTAGTTGGTATTCATGGATGTATTCTACTAGTCTTCGGCCTGTTTGTTCTACGTAATGGTCTTTATACTATATGTTATAAATGATTCCTGTTTTTTCTTCTGGGGCCTCTGGGTCTTTTGGTTTACTTAGAATGTTTTGGAGGGCTTTAGTCAGTTTGTGTGCCACGGTGATTCCATGTGATTGTAATAGTCTGTTGGTGGTTTGTGAGATGTTTTTCATGTTTGGAAGTATTTCCTTTTTATGGCTTGGTGTTGATTGTGCTACATTGGGTAGAGTGGTCAGGCACTTTTTTATGAATTTGCATGGATGTCCATTTTAAAATATTCTGTGTGGATGTCCATTTTAAAGTATTTTTACGGAAAATGTTGTATAGATGCTCTGTTTCCTTTTCCTGCTGTTCAGGGTTGTTGGAGTGTGTTTGTGCTCTCTTGCAGGAGGTTGGGTTATAGCTTTAGTAGTGGAGCACTTGATTGGAATGGATGGTTTTTCAGTACACTTGTATTTCTAGTTTGCCATTGTAGAATCACTTAGTTTTAAGCAAGACTTTGAGTCATTAACTTCCTTAATCTTCCTTGGTTTCCTTAATTTCTAATCTTGATAAATGGCTTTTCCTATTTTATAATCTTTCTTCTTTTTTTGTGGCTTCCTTCCTTGTTAAAAGGTTTATAAAGCCACCCCCTCAGCTTCTACAGCTTGGAGTACTGGCAGCTCAGTTTCTCTTCCGGTCAATTGATAGTGTAATATAGTGCCAATTTTCTCATTATTTGTGATTGATGAGGGCACTTGCCCCTAGTGATCCTGCCATAGTAATGCCACCAATGACCCTGCAACAGCAATAGCTAAGGTGCTACTAGACTCAGCAACACCTCCACTTGAAACTGTACTCCACAATAATGGATTTGGCAAAGAAGACTTACTTTTCTGCTTTCACTGCATCTGCACAGATCAATATTGCTTTTCGGTGTGAAAAGTGTCCTAAATCAAGATGTGGGAGGGGAGAGATGGTTTAGGTTTGCTATGAGCAATTTTCATTGTGTTTTGCAGATATAGTTAAATGGCATCTGCCTCATTTTGGACTCCAGTGTTCTAAAGATGCATTTTTTTTGGCAACTACTTGCTGCAAAAATATTGGAGGGGGATAGATCTTGAAAAGGTGGGCAGAGTTGTAGATTGCTTGCTTACTCAGCCTTTGCTCTTTCTGGCAAATTAAATTGCCGAGGTGAGAACTAGCTCCAGGATTAAGGGAAGTGGTCAATGCCTCTTGGAAGAAGAGAAGTTCCCGCATGCCTAAAAGATAAGTTGTAAAACTTTTATTAAAGAATTTCTGCCTTGGCCTAGACCAGTGATGGCGAACCTTTTTTGGCTCAGGTGCCAAAAGGTTGCGCACGTGCACGATAGCGTGCGCGTGTGTGCCCACACCCATAATGCAATATCCTTCCCCCGTGCATGTGCACAACCCCCGTGCATGCCCACAATCCCCGCTGGCCTCCCCCACGCATGCACACAGGCCTCACTGAAGCCTCCAGACTTCCTGTAGGCCCGTTGGGCTGTTTTTCGCTCTTCCCAGGGTTCAGGAAAGCCTCCTGAAGCCTGGGGATGGCTAAAAATGGCCCAATGGGCCAATCGGAAGTTCAGAAACGAAACGGAAGTGGAGCTGCCCTACTACTTACCTTCAGTTAGTTGCAACCAGGCCTCGCACACCTCACCCCATTTCTTCTGCAGCAAGGCTTTCCTGAAGGCCTCTGCAGCTGATAACAGAGCTCCAGATCGATCCGGAGCTCTGTTATCAGCTACAGAGGCCTTTAGGAAAGCCTTGCTGCAGAAGAAATGGGCCGAGGTGTGCGAGGCCTGGCTGCAACTGTCCAAAGCCGAAGAAGTTCCTGAAGACCTCTGACGGCAAAAAGGAGGCTGGGGGTGAGCACACACTTCCCTGAAGCCTGGGGAGAGCGAAAAAGTCCGAAAAGAAGGCCGAAAATCAGCTGGCCAGTGCACGCATGCGCCCTGGAGCTGATGAACATGCCACAGGTTCGTCATCACTGGCCTGCACAGTTTTTGGCCAGTCTCATGCAGTGGTGGGATTCAGCCGGTTCTCACAGGTTCAGCAAAACTGGTTGTTAACTTTGTGTGCAGTTCAGCAAAATGGCTGAATCACCATTTGGCTCATCCCTCCCCTCCCAGCCATTCCTCGCCTTGCCCGGCCTCTCCTGAGGCCATTTTGGCATCTCAGTGCTCCTCTAATGTGAGTGACGTCGAGTTGGCCATGACCACCCAGTCACATGACCACTCAGCCACGCCTACTCAGCCGGTCATTAGGGCAGAGAACCGGTTGTTAAATTATTTGAATCCCACCACTGGTCTCATGTATTAGATTTCTGAATTTGAGATTTGAGAAACCGGACACTTCTTAACTGCATATTTGAGTGGTACCGAGCCTATTTCAAACATATTTTTAATCAGGATATAATACTATGACCGCTTTGGTAGATGACCTATGCTGGCAATTGAATGGGACAAGTGCAGCCTTGCCTGGAACTCTTGGCAACTTTCTCTATCATTGTTAGGTGTTTTTTTTTAACCATCTGGCCAGATTGAACATAAGGAACACTGCGTTTTAGTAGTCTTCACCTTTCCTATTTGGGATGTTCAGAAGATAGTTAAGTGAAACTGCTGCTGAACACCACAGGGATCCATCTTGTCAGCTGTTTGTTCAACATGCACATGAAACTGCTTCAGGGGGTTATTTTAGGCTTTGGGTGGGTTTCAAATTTTTTACTACCGGTTCTGTGGGCGTGGCTTGGTGGGCATGGTGTGGCTTGGTGGGTGTGGCTTGGTGGGCGTGGCAGGGGAAGGATACTGTAAAATCTCCATTCCCACCCCACTCCAGGGGAAGGATACTGCAAAATCTCCATTTCCTCCCGATCAGCTGGGACTCGGGAGGCAGAGAATAGATGGGGGCGGGGCCAGTCAGAGGTGGTATTTACCGGTTCTCCGAACTACTCAAAATTTCCACTACCGGTTCTCCAGAACTGGTCAGAACCTGCTAAAACCCACCTCTGCTTTGGGGTGAAGAGCCATCAATATGTTGATGACAACCAACTCTATTGCTACTTAACACTTAATCTCAAGAAAGCATTCAGTATCCTATATAGTTTCAGCTCGATAATGGACTGGATAAGGGACAAGAAAGCAACATTAAATCCAGACAAAATGAACTGGGGGTCTGGGATTCAGGCTCTTTTGTATGCAAGTTTGTACTCAGAAACTGTTCCTTGCTCAACAGCTGTCACTAGATTTACACATGGCAGCTACAGTGAAAAGCTGTCACTAGATTTGCACATTTGCAGCTAATACAGTAGGTGCAATTGTTTCTGAACTGCTCAGATGCAGTGATAGTTATTCATACCTTGCTGAATCCAGAGTAGACTATGCTAATGTATTCTACTTCTTTGAAAAGGATTCAGAACTTGCAATTAATGTAAACCATGGCATCTAGATTGCTAACCAGTGAAATATATAGAAATAGCAATAGCACTTAGACTTATATCACAGTGCTTTACAGCCCTCTCTAAGCGGTTTTACAGAGTCAGCATATTGCCCCCAACAATCTGGGTCCTCATTTTACCCACCTCAGAAGGATGGAAGGCTGGGTCAACCTTTAGCCTGGTGAGATTTGAACTGCCAAATGGCAGGCAGCCGGCAGGCAGCAGAAGGAGCCTGCAGTACTGCACTCTAACCATTGCGCCACTGAGGCTCATGAGTTTAGAAACTCATATAGAGTTTCTAACACTTTGCATTGGTTGCCAGTTGTTACTGGACATAATTCAAGATGATGGCATCATCTTTAAAGTCCTAAGCAACTTAAGACATGACTAGGAAATGATTGACTTCTCTTGTTGCAAACTTATCCATCCATAAAAATCTGCGAGAGAAGCCCTTTCAAAACTCTACTACCAGAAGCTCTTCTAGCTGAAACAGGCCTTCTACACTGGGCCCATCCTACAGTTCTCTCAGGATGTAGAAAATCCATAAAGATGCAACCAAGCTTTTAATTGTTAATACTTTTTATATTGATTTCATGTTTTTAAGTTTGGTTTTTGTTTTAACGTTGATCATCTTAAGTGCTCCTGAGTGAAAAAGGAGTTTATAAATCGAATAAGCAAAATGAGAAACTCTTCCAACACCTTTGATAGCCTTTTTTGGCATTTCACTGCTATTTCTGCTCTCAAGAATGATTTGCAGGTAAATCCTTATCCAGCATCTCTAGAAGTTAAACTTTAAATAGGGGAATATTGGTTTCTCCTGCCACTGAAAGCATATGATAACTGCTCACATGGCAATGACTGGAGAATATTTCTCACATGGCAATGACTGGAGAATATTTCAAATTGCACATAGATTTTCCTCAAATGAAAGTAGCGCATTCATAGTGTTAAATACATGTAGTCCTCATTTAGCAACTATCTTGTACAATGACCATCCACAATTACGAAAGTGATGGAAAAGTAACTGTGTGACCAAAACCTCACATCTGTATGACACATTTGCAGGTCTGTAAAGCAAAGAAAAGGCTGAAATCAGATTGTAAGCGTAGTCACAGTTTCACTTAGTGACTGCTCACCTAACAACCAAGTTGCCAGTCCCAATTGTGGTTACTAAACAAGATCTACTTGAAAAACATACAGAATGCAGAATAGAGTTGTCAGCATTCTGTGAAAAGGTAGGAGGAGATGAGTAGAGTGGATCAACCATCTTCAGGTTGAATAAAGAGAAGTTTAGCAAGCATATTTTTTGTGAAACTTTAGAAGTTAGCTATCATAGGCTCAAGAAGAGCAACTGATCCAATAACTCCTTGATGTTTTATGCTTAAAGAAAAAGCTGTTATTCTTAAAAACAAAAATAGAGTGAGCAGAACATACCAGTGCATTATGAAATGTTTTCTAAAGTAACAGAATTGTAAGTCAACTACTCTTATTCCCTATAACCAGAGGTGGTATTCTGCCGGTTCGGACTGGTTTGGGTGAGCTGGTAGTAGGTGACAAGGAATGGCTGGGAGGGGAGGGTCCAGGCGAGGCACCCCTTGACGTGAGTGACGTTGAGTTGGCCATGCCCACCCAGTCACATGCCCACCCAGCCATGACCACCCAGTCACATGACCACCCAGTCACATCCTCCCCCACCCCCCCCCACCCACCCCGGCACTATACCATCCTATTTAGGCACATTTTGAAGCCGCACGCATTGTGCAAGCCATGCATGCGAGCAAAGCGCATGCGCGGAAGGCCATGCGTGTGAAGTTTCCGAAAGATGCATGTGTAGATGGGGCGCGTGCGAGCGAAGCGAGCGTGTGCGCGTGCACGCTTACATTTGCGAACCAGTAGGGAAGGTAAGTGAATACCACCTCTGCCTATAACCTATTTTAGTTTTATGACTCTCTTTTTTAATCTCTTTATTTAATATCTATTTTTATTTCTGGACTTATCCTTTGGGTGACTGCTATATTTTAATTCTATACAATACCGTGTTTCTATTATTGAAATACAACACAGTTAGCTTCTTTGTGAATTCCTTTGACAGTCCTACTTCACTGCTTTTATTTTAATTGTTTTTTATTTCTAGTTCTGATAGACAATTTAATAATAGCATTATTAAATGTCTTCCCCCTTTGACCTTGTAGTACTTAGATAGTAGAAGATACTGTATTTTCCTCAAAAGGAATTGTTGGAATATAAACCAGGACAAGTTATATTGGAGCACAAATTAGTTTTTTGACAGCACTGGAGGCAATGACAGATCTTCAGATGGGTGGAGTTACAATTCCTCTTTATGGGCTTATGCAAATTAGAATATTTATTTATTAAATTTATATTGCAGCCCACCTCATCAAAACCAACTCTGGGCAGTGCACAACAATAAAATAAAACAACAATGTAAAAATCCACAGATATAAAATGTAACAAGCCATATTAATAAAACAAATCCCAAAAGCATGTGATTGGATAGAGCAGGCAAATATATTTCATTTGGATGTAACATATTATAACATTGTGTCCAATGAGACCAGTAAATCATTAACTATGAGGTAATGGGGCAGAACTATAAAGACAATGAATTTTGGAAAGAACAAAGAAGCAATATTTCCTGAATATATCTTAGAAGAGAGTTATTTTATTTTACTTTGATAGAATAAAATGTCTTGCTCACCTTCCAGTATCTTTTCCCAGTATACCAGTTTTCCACAGCTTTTTCTTATAGCTGAGCTGATGGTTTTACTTTCCCTGGCAAAACGGGGGTTTCTAATGGGAAAATGGCACATTGATCCCATATAGCTGAACAACACTTTGTTTTCCCTGGGATAATGTATTTGGTTAGGGCTTTAAGTTGGTCCTCTACGTTCTCCTTAATCTTTTAACAATTCTTTATACATTGCATTTTTTAAAAATGTTGTTTGTTTATTCATACATATCTCAGAATAATTGTCAGGGTTCCAAATAATAGATCCATCGCAAGCAAAAACTCCGAGGCAGGTGGATTCCTGAAAGAATAGCTTTATTGGAAATATCATATTGGCACATATCTGGTGAAAACCAAGTCTGAGGGGCCCCCTTTTTTTTACATCTAATTAAAAGTAAAAGTTTTCCTCTCAAGCCCAAACAATCAGTCACATGGCCCAATCAAAGCAGCATCCGCTGGTCTGGTGACATCACTCCTCCTTCCTCCAGCCAGATGTGAGAATGTCCTTGGTTCCCAAGAGAAAGTATTTTATTTTGACTACACAACCCGCTGCTATCTCTAATCCCCCCTCCTTATCCCTTGCTCCAGTGTGGCAGCACTGAAGCTCCAAGATGGCTTCAGCCAGATCAGCTTCAGGGTTGACAATAATTAGATTCTCCTCATCTTTCCCACTTCAGAAAAGATACATGCAAACTCCATCAAAAAATGTCTAACATCATCAAATAGATATTATTATCCCACTACACATTAACATGCTACTAAACTTAGTATTGATCAAACTATAATTAATGATATGCCTGAATATGAAGTCCAATAGATTTGGAATTTAGGCTTAACTTGTAACTCTTAGAGAAATATTAACTGTATCAATGCTCTTCTGAGAACTCTTGGAATTTCCATAACATCAGTTGAAGAACCCCATGTTTTAAAAAATGAGATGTTTAATTTATGGGCAGGATGATGATAATGTAGTAGGAATACATGTCTTCCTAAATTCAGAACTGAATTACAGGAGTTGCTTTGCACGGAACTATTCTTAAGAGATTACAGCTAGAGTAGGATGCCACTAATATGTGGTTTTATTATCCACCTATAACTCCACTAATAGAGTTATGTAACTGATTGCTGAGCCAGTAAGGTGCTGCTCTTGGTTGATAAGTCCATGAGCAGTGAGCTATCTACAGTCATATAGATTTCTCCAATCCTTCCTTCCTTCCTGTCCTTCCAGCATGGGTGTTTTCTGCTGTAGAGCCCATTATATGGAGCTAATTTATCACAAAGTTTAGATGGACCTCTAACACATTTGTCCAGATCTTCTCTGGACTCTGTCTATATTTTTTTCCTAGCTCACCCATATTCATTAATTGATGGTTGGTTTCATTTATTGTCCTTACATGTTTTCAAAATTTGGATCACTGATCTTAAAATGTAAAGTTAACAATAAATTCTGTGTTTGTTATTACAGTTAGTACTTGACTTACCACAATTGAGCCTGTAATTATAGTAGTTAAGTCATGATGTCATAAATTGGACCACCATGTAACTAGACCCAATTTTATAACTTTTTTTTTTGCAATGGTCATTAAGCAAATGTTATGATCATTAAGTTGAACCCATTGTTTGCTATGGGTTGTACATTCTGGTTTCCAGAAAAAGTCATAAATCACAGTCACATTACCACAGGACACTGCAAACAGTTGTAAATGTGGGTCAGTTGCTGAGTGGCCAAAATGTGGTCACTTGACTATGAAGGAAGTGGACGTCATAACTTCAGAACTGTGTCATAGTAGTTTTGGGGATCTATCATAATTTCAAACTGTTGCTATGCAACTGGTAATAAGTTGAGAACTACTTATAATATTGTTTTCAGATTATTTTTTTCATTTAAATCACAGGTAAGTTATATATTAGGCCTAGGCAAAGCTTCAATTTGAAATCAGCTCACCTAAATCATCTTTTTAAATGAAATCTTCAATCTGAAGTACCAAATTGGTTCAATGCCTCAGAATGAATCAGGTGTATTCACATTGTTTTGGGGAAGGATTGAGATCTGGGATCTGTTTCGTGTATAAACACAAACACACACTTTTTTAAAAAAATCAAACTGATTTTATTATTAATATTTATTTATTTTCAGGAGTTCAAATTGATGAAGCAAAATATGTATGAAGAGAAACCACAATTTCCTTCTCTGTATGCCTCCGTACCTTCGTTTCTTATATTTCCTCTCTTTCTGACTTGTTTCCCCTCCCCCCTTTTCACAGAGCCAGGTATCTTTACTGCCAATTAGAAATCTTAAAGTGAGTTTCATGTGAATAAGTTATTAAAAGAAAAAGAAAAGGTAATAAGAAGCATCTTCCGATCTTCTTAACCACAGATATGTACAGTATATTAAACACATTTATACTTTCTCTATCTCTAAAGTTACATCATAATTTCTTTCTTTCTATAATCTACCCTCTCTTAAACCTATAAATCAAAAAGTTTATTTTTTTTTACAGCAAAAAGTCCACAACTGGTTTCCCTTCTCTAATAAGTGTAACCAGTACATCTTTTCTAAATCCTCCCAACCATCAGGATAATTTGATTTCACTGAACATTGTGGCTTATTTCAATATTCTTAGTTATAATTTGGATTCAGTCTTGCCTAACGATTGACAGATCATTCATCCTTTATTGTCCTGATTGCCTGATAAAAGATGGTATTGAATTCCTATCACTGATTGCAGACTCTCAGTGAAAACAAGTTGTCAAGCGGAAGAAAAAAGTTCTGTTGTCTTTTCTAGACCGAGAATTTGTACTTGATACTTTGCACTTTTAACAATGTTGTTGTCATTGTCGTTAGCCATTCAGCCATGTCCGACCCTCGGCCTTATAACAATGAAAAATAACAAATTCGGTTTTCTATTGAACCCCCAGTTCTCCATGGAATGAAAAAGAATAAATTGTGGATTACAAGAAACACATTAAATTATGCAAAGCAAATGTTATTATTCCTAGAGTTTGACCTCCTTAGTTACAAAGTCTGTTTGTTTTGCCCTGTACTCACTTTAGTTCACAAAGCAAAGTTATCAATGCATGAAAGGCTGAGGGGCTTTGTTTTCAGCCAAGTTGTTGCACAATTTGACACTGATTACAATTGGGAAGGAGGATGCTCTTCAAGGTCAACAAGATGACTTTTGTAGGTGTCTTTTCACGCCCAGTCCAGCACTTCAACCATCACCCCATATTGGCTTTAAATTATATAAAGCAAATAGAACAGGAAATGCAATTGTACTTTTAGTATAAATGCTGCTAATACATCTAGGGATTTGCATAAATGTTTTGCATGCAATTGTCTGGATAATCTCTTTATGTTGCGTCACCTGCAAAGTCATGGAATCAATCATTAACCAATCCATTATCCTCCACTTAGAGACAAAACAACCTACTCTCTAACAAACAATTTGGTTTCAAAAAAAAATTATCCTGTAATCTGCAACTCCTACACTGTAAAAACATATGGACTACACAACTCGACCAGGGCAAAGCAGTAGATGCAATTTACATAGACTTCTGTAAAGCCTTTGACTCAGTGGTACACGAAAAACTACTTTCAACTCTCAATCAACAAATGCTCAGTCTTACACATTGGCAAAAATAATCAGAACACAAAATACACACTAGATAATCACGCCCTTGTTGACGATCCTCACTCAGTTAAGGACCTTGGAGTTCTCATCTCTAATGATCTAAATGCCAGAGCCCACTGCAACAGCATTGCCAAAAAGGCATTAAGAGTGGTTAATCTAATCTTGCGTAGCTTCTTCTCTGGTAATATTGTACTTTTAACCAGAGCATATAAAACATTTGATAGACCAATTCTCGAATACAGCTCATCTGTGTGGAACCCACACTACATATCGGACATTAATACAATTGAGAATGTCCAGAGATATTTCACGAGAAGAGTCCTCCACTCCTCTGTTCACAACAGAATACCTTATTCCACCAGACTCGAAATTTTGGGCCTAGAAAATTTAGAATTACGCCACCTTTGATCTGACCTAAGTGTAGCACACAAAATTATCTGCTACAATGTCCTACCTGTCAATGACTACTTCAGCTTCAACCGCAACAATACACGAGCACACAATAGATACAAACTTAACATATACCACTCCAAACTGGTCAATGTCTGGAATACTTTACCTGACTCTGTAGTTTCTTCCGCAAACCCCCAAAACTTTAACCTTAGACTGTCTACCATTGACCTCACCCCATTCCTAAGAGGTCTGTAAGGGGCGTGCATAAGCGCACAAGCGTGCCTACCGTCCCTGTCCTAATGTCCCCATGTATTCGTAACCATCTCATGTACTCATAACCATGCTTATACATCTTATGTATTCACAATCATGTTTATACTTTGTCTATAATCATATATACACTTGACAAAATAAATAAATAAAAATCAATAAAATAAAATATTAGCAACAGGACAGAGAAATGAACTTGTCATTCCTGTGTGACTGCTTTGCCTGAGTTTATATCCTGTTTTCTTGCAAAAAAAATATTCCTCAAGTTGGCTAACGATCAAACACAAGTCACCTTAATTAAAACAATATATTAAATCCATGTCAAAATCAATAAGAAATAAAAAAGGTAAATTATGATGTAGCGTTAGAGAGTGAGAAGGTAAAATGTAAAAGCATTTATAACTACGGTTAAGCCACTTCTTTTGGAACTTTTTCTTTTTTTGATCCTTCTTTTCCACTTCTTCCTTTTCATTTCTTTTTCACTCACTTTTACTGTGCTACTTTTCTTGCTTCAATAAAAGTTATACTGTTTTTATTCTGTTGAAAACCACTTTAATAAAAAGAATTTATAAAAAAAGTCTGAAAATTCAATATCAGCAAATTCTTTTGCTGCTCATGTTAAATATCATTTCTAATGTTGTCCAGGATTTGGTGCCCTCCTCAGATAAATTAAGCAGTAGAGAATAAAACCAACAATTGTCTATCAACAAAACAGATGCACAAAGAAAGAGAAAGAAGAGCTTGAAGACAAACCAATAGCAAAATAGACTTGTGAATACTAAACTGGCTAACAGGGAGTTAAAAGAGTAATAGGCGAGGCAGGAAATGAAGCAAAGCAGAAAGATATAAAGTTGGAATAATAAAGGAAGCTGACAATTGACTGAGGAGGACGGACACTGAAAGATACAGCAATTCTGGAAAGAGTGGCACAGAAAGCCGCTGATGCAGGGCATGAAGTTGAGTTCAGTGAAGCAGGACTAGTGGAGGTTGGAGTACAGTAGACAGAAGATAACTGAGCTGGAGAAGTTTTAAAATGAGGGGAGGATTAATGGCTCTAATGCCACAGAGCAGTACCAAGGAACAAAGCTAAGATCAGGCCAGCCAGAGAAAGGATGAAGAAGTATAAAATCCAACAGAATAAAATAAAGCCATGGGCTATACTTGCACACTGGAAATATGCTAGTTTAAACCAGGACTTGGGACATAATGATATGTATGAAACCTCTATTGAAATCTGTGTGCCATCTGTGAGTGCATAGGACTGCAACCTTATGAATGAGTCTCCAACCCCCCAACTGAATTAATTACATTACAATACTCTTCTTCTACATATGTTGCCTGGGAGTAGAAAATCATTTTGAGATGAGACAGATGGTAGTCTTTCCTGCAAGAACTCTGGAACTTGACTGTAACTGCATTTCCCTTGATTCCTGGAGGGGCTGCTCCATAAGGCATGAATTCTTGGCTTAGTCTACCTCAATGCAGCTAGAAAAGTAATGAGAACCAACCAAGTCAACCGAATCAGTTTTACACATGGGAGCGGGCGGAGGGGAGAACACACGAGCATTTGAAATCCAAGACCAATATTAGCTGCTTTTTGTGACATTCAAAATCTATCTGAGGCAGTTGCTACACTTCATCCAATATTAGCACTGGCCCAAACTCTGAAGGAGGCTGAAACTTTCTTGGTTCCAAATTTTGGTTATGATAACATTGCCCTGTTCCAAGGATTCAATCCACTCTAGACCAAGGTCAGTCCAGTGTTCAGTATGGTGAGAGGCAGTGGTGGGTTGCTCCCGGTTTGGCCCGGTTTGGCAAACCAGTAACGGTGGTGGGAGGCTCTGCCCACCCACCCGGGATTCTCCACCCACCCACCCGGGACGCTTCTGCGCATGCGCAGAAGCGTTGCGCGAGCACATGAGTGTGCACTCACGAGCGAACCAGTAGCGACGGGATTTACAACCCACTACTGGTGAGAGGGCTATGTTGATGAAGGGCAGAGCTTTTCAATCAGCATTAATTCATACTAACTATTGAGATTTATAAATCAAGGGTTGTGGTTCAAAAATCTATTAATGATGAGCAGCCCAGCTTTCAAATCTGCAGCAAACGTTTAGGAAAAATACCACCTTTTATCTTTTCGAATATAAATTAATGGTTCCCATTCATTCTTTTTTTAAAAACCATTTTATTAGATTATAGAATAAAATACAAAAATACAAAAGCAAATCGTAGGACACATTGGGGAAGAGAAGGGGAAAGAAAAGTGAGGAGGGGAGGGAGAAAAGGAAAAAAAAAACATTGACTTCCTACTCCCTCTGTTGCAGTAGAATAAAGCATTAACCTCTAACCTCAACTTTTTACTTTTCCATAATAATAGATTCCCATTCATTCTGATGGGATAAAATAACATTGGCAACATTGTTCCATTGGGAGCAACGTGTGTATCATTCTTTTTTGTGTACTACACTAAGAGAGATCCTATGAGAAATTTGAGTCTCAACCATGTATATGCTTCCCACTCTCCCATGAGAAAAATTTGTATATTCAGGTACCGTTTCTAAAAAATCCAGCATGGTGCCTTCATAAAAGTTTTGATTTTACATTGGCCCAAGATCACATTATACTGAATGACAACCTTCCCTTAAATAAAAGCAATTTGTATGCATTAAAGAGCAAATAGGGAAACTGAATATTATTCTGCATTAAGATATTTTGAAAGAAATCTGGGGGGGGGAAGCTGGGGGTATGACAAAATCTAATAAAAAAGATATTACTGTTCTATATGTCGTTTGCAACATGTTCTGTTGCTGAATGGTTCACCTGTTCTTAATTTTTGCCAAGTGAGTTAAACAAAAATGAACTTGGCATATTATTTTATTCCAATAGAAATTTGAACACTGTTCAAAATATATTCAAGGTTTAAAGGAGACAAGTTCCTACATACTTCTCTGGTAAAATTTTCATTAGAATGTTTTCTCAACCCAGCAGAATGAATAAATTCTCTCCTTCTGTAAAAAAAAAAAAATCAGAAAACAAGCTTTATTTTTAAAGTAGCTAAATATTGGGATATGCTGAGAATAATTTTAATCATGGGAGAATGGTGGCTTTGTATGCACAAACGTGATTGCATACTCTCCGTCCATACAGAGTGTGTTTGTGTGTGTAAGTTTATCAGAAATTTTAACATAAACATGAAAATATATAAAAGAAAAGGCATAAGAATGAAAGATAGAAAAAGAATATATATATACCGTGTTTCCCTAAAAATAAACCCTCTCCCCAAAATAAGCCCTCCCCCAAGAATAAGCCCGCCCTGAAAATATTAAAATGCATGCACAGCTGGTCCCTGCCATTTCCCCTGGTTAGGATTAGAGAGACAGAGCTGGAAATCAAGTAAGACGGCAAGAGGAGCCCCGTCTTGCTTCACATGCCCCAAAATAATAAGACTTTCCCGAAAATAAGGCCAAGTGCTTATTTTGGGCTTCAAAAAATTTCGGCCCCAATCCAGGGGCTATGCAGTATGCTCCCTCCCATATTTGGGTATACCAGGTGATTCGACAGAAAAAAACATATAATCCCTCCCCTGGTTCAGCTGAAACAGGGAAAAAATCTTGTGGCTTAGAGGGTAAAGCAACTGCCTGACAAGGCAAACAGCCCAAGTTCGAATCTTAGAAGGGTATGGCTAGCTGATGAGAGCTAAATAGCTTGAAATAGATCTATACTAGTCTCCCTTTATTTCTTTATCAGTAAAAATGTTATATATAGGAAAAATTGTTTGTCGTAAAAGCGACTGCCTGCATGGCCTCTGGATTGGGGCCGAAAGGCGAAAGGAAGCAGTATTATGCTCCCTCCCATATTTGGGTATACCAGGTGATTCGACAGAAAAAAAAACACATATATATATATCCTTGTCCCTGGAACAAGCTGATAGGGAGAGAGAGAGAGAGAGAGAGAGAGAGAGAGAGAGAGAGAGAGTTTGATCTTCCTTACAGAAATTACAAACAGACTTATTTTCTCCTCTCTCTTTGAAGCTACATTATAGGGTTCTCTTCTTTCCATAGTCAATTTTCTTTTTATTCTGCAAATCCATCGATCACCAATTCTTTTCAGCAAAATGTCCATAAGAGACCCCCAGTTTTTTATGCAAGTACTTATTGTTTTATCCCAAATCAAATAGATCAATTTTACATTTTTGAAATTCTGCCATCTTCACAAATTGCCCTTCTATTGGCAGTATTTCAATGTTTGTTGCATTTTAAGAGAAGGTGATAAATTAACAAATTGTTTATATTTGTGATGAAATAGGAAGTCATTTTTATCTGTTTCTTTTCTTTTTCTTTACTATATTCTTATTTTTTCTTTTCTGCGTTTGCTATTTTTATTCCTTTTTATTAGTTTATATTAATTTTTATCTTTTTAACTGTTTAAATGTTTAATCAAATTATTATAAAAAATTGAAAGCCATTAAAGCAATACTGTCGTGTAATGAACTCATTTACTGTATGTAGCCAAGTGTGGGTGTTCTAGTACAAAATATAGCACAAAGAAATTACACTGTAATTCAACATGAAGTATTACTCTATTAAAATTAGAGGAATGACAACTCCATCCTTCTTGGCAAATAAACTGTGATGGAACTTGGAAGATCACAGGGAATTAAACTTGCCTTCGCCATAACTCATTCCTTCACACATTCTCAACTCAGAACTACTTTTGGTGTGTGCGTGAACAGATGGCAATTGCTGTTGGGGGGGGGGAATAGGGCACATTAGATCCACTACAAGATGTTAACCAGAAGCAGCTAATATTGTATGGAGCAGAATGAAGAGCCATCTCTTACCTGTCTCATACTTTCAGTGAATTCTGTAAATTAGTCTAATAAAACTGAGTTGGATTCCCCTTTCCCTGCCCCACTTTAGGTCAAATTGGTTTAATAGCAAAGAAGCAATACTTTAATGATACGGTTCATTAAAGCAACTGCATCTTTTTCAAACCTTGTACAAAAGCCTGGGGAAAAAGGACTTGTGCATACTATAATGAATAGAAGAAACCCTGCTTTTGTCTAGTGCACTTTTCCAAATTATTTACAAAACAGTCCTACTATTACTATCTCTCTTTTACTTGTTATTTAAATAATATCTTAACATGTTGATATGACTAGCTACTATTGCAACCTAACTCAGAGGCAGTGGGCTTCTTCAAACCCACACAATAGTGTAGCTGTTACCATCTCCTGTACACAAAGGAATAAAATCAGAAATTTACTTTTCTCTTTCAGAAAGCTTTTGAAAACAGTTGCTGTGCTAATATTAGTTTATTTGCAAAGTAGGGTTACTTGGCTTAACTTTTGTTTTTGAGCAAAATAAGGGTTACTAAAACCAAAACTGAAGCTTTCTCTTCATCCCTCATCCAAGAAAAGGGATAAAAGAAATCTGAGTTTACATATGATCCCATACCAATCCATGGCTCTCCGCACTATATATAAATGAAAAAAAGAATCTGAAGAATCTCACAAACTTATGATGACCATTAGCATTCTTTCTTTCTTTCTTTCTTTCTTTCTTTCTTTCTTTCTTTCTTTCTTTCTTTCTTTCTTTCTTTCTTTCTTTTTTTCTTTCTTTCTTTCTTTCTTTCTTTCTTTCTTTCTTTCTTTCTCTTTCTTTCTTTCTTTCTTTCTTATTTATTTATTTATTTATTTATTTATTTTGTCGAACATGTAAAAGATAACAGGTATAAATATAAACATAAATATGAACATAGTAAATGGGTACGAATTAATGGAGACAGAAGGACAGGGACGGTAGGCACGCTGGTGCGCTTATCCCCCATCCAAGAAAAGGGATAAAGGAAATCTGAGTTTACATATGATCTCATACCAATCCATGGCTCTCCGCACTATATATAAATGAAAAAAAGAATCTGAAGAATCTCACAAACTTATGATGACCATTAGCATTCTTTCTTTCTTTCTTTCTTTCTTTCTTTCTTTCTTTCTTTCTTTCTTTCTTTCTTTCTTTCTTTCTTTCTTTCTTTCTTTCTTTCTTTCTT
>QLTV01002116.1:40539-56597 GCA_003457575.1 Thermophis baileyi | reverse complement strand
CAAAGCACCTGAAGGCCAGACAAGGAATAATGGATGGAAACTGATCAAGGAGAGATTTAACCTAGAAATGAGGAACTTCCTGACAGTGAGAACAATCAACCAATGGAACAGCTTTCCTTCGGAAGTTGTGGGAGCTTCATCACTTGAGACTTTCAAGAAGAGATTGGACTGCCATTTGTCAGAAATGGTGTAGGGTCTCCTGCTTGAGCGGGGGGTTGGACTAGATGACCTACAAGGTCCCTTCCAACTCTGTTAATCTGTAATCTGTAATCTGTAATCTGTAAATCACAGCCAACTCTGCTCAGTTTATGGGATCAGCCAAAGTCAAGAAGGTATTACCATTTCACTGGGACATTTAAAGGCTGTTTTTAAGCTAAACAACTGTGTTTAGCTCCTTTCTTCCTTTAAAATGTGATTCAGTATCTTTATCCTTATCCAGGATAAGGGGAGTTTATTTCTCTCCAATCCACTCTGCCTCCAAAAGCTTTTCTCAAAATCTTCCCATGGGGCCTTTTTAATGATGCATATTTTATAAGCTGCTCTGGGCTGAATGTGACTATTCAGCGACTAATTAACTTTTGTCACCAGGATCTGCATTCCCATAATTGTGCTATATAAGTTACCAGCACAGAATAGATATCAGTGTATGAAAGTAAAAGGTATTTTCTGCAGGCCAACAACTGTTGTCTAAAAACCAAATCCTTAGTAGAAATCAATATTTTACTATCTTGCTCCAACCAAGACATCAGCCCCTACCCATAGATTTGATGTAGGTTCATCTAGTTTGCACTCCCTCCTCCCTCCCCCACCCCCAAGATAAGTGAAATATAGCTCAATAAGGTAAACAGGTTATGGTTCATTCAACCAATCATGGTAAAGCAAACCAAAGCTTACCCTGATGGCTTTCAATTTAATAAAAAATTACTTTAAATTTCAGGACCAATATATTCTGGTTATTTTCAATGTTGTTGTGGTGAGGGATGTTGGGGGGGGACACAACAAATTTAAGTGTTTGGAAAACAATTAATTTTCAAGAAGGCAGGGACTAATTACTTTATACCTGGAATAACTTGGATACCGTGTTTCCCCGAAAATAAGACATGTCCCGATAATAAGCCCAACAGGGCTTTTCGGGACATGCGTTGAAATAAGCCACCCCCCGAAAATAAGCCCCCCCATTACTTCGTGGAGCAGGACTCTGCAAGGCCTGTTGTGCCGTTGCATGCACCAACGGCAGCAGGACCCCAGCTGTGCCAGTATGATGAAGTTTGCGGCAGTCCTGCAGTTCGTGCATGCAACGGCACAACAAGCCTTACTGAGTCCTGCTCCACGAGGCGGTGGCGGCAGGGAGGGGAGGCGAGGCAGCGGCGATGGGACATGCAGACCCACGCTCGCCGCCTACTGCACCCCCAAAATAATAAGCCCCCCCCGATAATAAGGCCGAGGCCATATTTGGGGGGTCAAAAAAATATAAGCCCCTGTCTTATTTTCGGGGAAACACGGTACTTGTAATTGTCAGTCCACTATAATGATGTACTTTGAAAACAATAACAATAGCTTCTGATACAAAGACATACAGTATTTAATATATGTGAAGTTTCTCCCTATGATTTTTCTTACTCTGTGGACTCTTTTCAAATGAGTCTAGAAATGTTATGATCCTCTAAAGGTTACATTACATAGTATAATGGTTAAAATGTTGGGTTAAGGCCACAAAACCAAGGTTCAAGTCCACCTCCAACCATTGAAGCTCATGAGATTAATTTGGACTAGTTATTTTCATCTTATATAACAGGACTGTTATATAAAGAATTGCTATGTCCATTGCCTTGAGCTCCTAGAGGAAAGACAGGACAGAATTCCAATAAAAATATAAATCAGTTCCCATCACCCCTGATACTTAGTCATGACAGTTGTGACTGATTTGAGGTGGAATCCAATGAAGTCTGAAGTGACATAGATTCCCCTACCCCTGCCATAATGCTCAGCCAAGCCAATATTTTAAAGGCCTATTTTTTATGATTTATGGATGACAGTGACATCCATGGATCAGGTTCAGAGGAAAGTTAGGTATTTGTCTTTGCAAATTGTGCCATCTTTTTATGGAAACGACTCGTGTTGTTGAATAGGTTCATTTCTGACTCATTTGGAACCTGGCTATTAGTGGAGATCAGTTATAAGTACAGTTTATCTTGTGAGGAGGAACAGAAAGAACAGTCTTGGCAATGAACTAATGAGATCCATAACTGTACTTTCTGACCTAAAACTCTCATCTTTTAGCAAAGTTATTTCTCTTTCTGAAGTGCTGAACGATGGACCAACAGTACTAAGATAAAGAGAGCAGGTTTGTGCTTTTAGTTTAGTATATACAGTAAGTCTGCTAATAAACAGGTTTTATTGCTGTTTCTCTTTCTCTCTCTCACTCTCTCTTAAGATGGTAGAAAGATAATTGAATGCACAGAATGATATTTAGTCTGCTATATTCCTGCATTTTCATTTTCTTAGCCATCGATATTCTGCTAAACTATCATTGTCATGACCTGTAATTGGGCAAAACAGTGCATCAAAAGGCAACAATTTTTGAACCAACCAAACTAGACTCTGTGGTTTCCAAATCCCCAAAACTTTAACCTTAGACTGTCTACTGTTGACTTCACCCCATTCCTAAGAGGTCTGTAAGGGGTGTGCATAAGCGCACCAGTGTGCCTACCGTCCCTGTCCTAATGTTCCCACGTACTCATAACCATCTCATGTATACATGTTTATACTTTTACTGTAATCTTATATATGCTTGACAAAATAAATAAATAAATAAAAATAAATGTGTCCGAAGTCCAGAACTTATGACTCCTGAGGAAATGAAAATTGGGAAAATTGTGCTGCTTCAATGCTACTGGTTGCTGCTATGCTGCTGCTGTGGTCAAGTGTTCTTTATTTTCAGTGTTCCATGACAGTTTCCCAGACAGTCATGTAATCCCTCATTCCCTCACCCACCCAGCAGCAGTCACTTACTTGCCGGCTGGACTGGGCAGGGCTAGGCAGGGCAGGGCAGGGCAGGGCAGGGCAGGGCAGGGCAGGGCAAATGAAGGGAAGGGAAGAGAAGGGAAAGGGAGGAATGCCTGTTTACATTTCCTGGTTCATACCTCCCCCTGTACACTCCCCCAACCTGTTTCACCCCCCACATGTGCCTTCCCCAATTCATGCACCCCCTGCATGCCTTCCTCATGCTATCTTCCCCTGCTTCCTATTCAACACATGCAGCTCTTCTTAAACACCCTTCTGATGCCGGCTCTAGGGGCAGTGCTCATCTCCGTTTCTAAGCCAAAGAGCCAGCACTGTCTGAAGATGTCTCCGTGGTCATGTGGCTGACTAAATGCCGAAGGTGCACAGAGCGCTGTTACCTTCCCACCAAAGTGGTCCCTATTTCTTGCATTTTTACATGCTTTCGAACTGCTAGGTTGGCAGAAGCTGGGACAAGTAATGGGAGCTCACTCCATTATGCGGCGCTAGGGATTCGAACCGCTGAATTGCTGACCTTCTGATTGACAAGCTCAGCATCTTAGCCACTAAGCCACAGCACCTCTCATGCAGCCCTTTCCTGATGCCACCCACCTATGTGTCCTCCTTGACCCACACAGGATCTCTGGTGCATATCTACACATCTTTACCAAGCCCTATAGCACCTCTTGCTCCCCCCAATACATTCTTGACCTACACCCCCTCGCTCCTTCCCCCAGGCAGCAGCAACTACTTACTTGCCTGCTGGACTTGCAACTTCCTGCTGGCTTCTCCATAGACTTCTTCCCTGCAAGCTTCCCATAAGCAAAGTAAATGGGAAGCCAGCAGAAATTCTGGGGAGGGAAGAAGGAGAAGGAGAAGGAGAAGGAGAAGTAAGATTTTTGATGCTCCTTGCCAGCTCCCCACAAGGAAACTCAACAAGAAAACTGGTAGGAATTTGAAAATCATTCCATTTTTTTTTTTTTTTTGGTTTACTGATGGTCATTCTTTGTTTAGATCAGGGCTGTCAAACTCCCGGCCTGCGGGCCGGATGCATCACGCGCTGGCCACACCCACGCCTGGTTTAGTGAAGGGGGAAAAAGTGCCAATATGCCACATGACGCCGACGTGACAACATGAGTTTGACACCCTTGGTTTAGATGAAGAAATATTTCTGAAATGATGAAATCTACTAGACATCACAGGAGGTCTAGTACATTTTAAAACAATGAAACTGGTGATGTCACCATGTCCTCATTGTGACACTTATTTGGATTATATATGATCCTTGAAATGCATTTCACCCATTTTGGGCAACTAGAAATACTTTCCTTCCATATAAAACTAAAAGCACCTTCTCCCTTCCTGGTCCTTATAATCTAATGTTGGCATTTTTAGGTAACTCATTTTAGAAAATAAAATAGATATTGATAGTGGCAGATAAACCTTAGAGAATTAAGGAGTCACTCAGTGAGCATTCTATATGAAAATAACTTCTCCATAGGGATAGAGTACTTTATTGGTCTATGCCCTATTAGCAATAGCAATAGCATATAGACTTATATACCGCTTCATAGTGCTTTACAGCCCTCTCTAAGCGGTTTACAGAGTCAGCATATATTGCCCCCAACAATCTGGGTCCTCATTTTACCCACCTCGGAAGGATGGAAGGCTGAGTTAACCTTGAGTCGGTGAGACTTGAACTGCCGAACTGCAGCTAGCAGTCAGCTGAAGTAGCCTGCAGTGCTGCACTCTAACCACTGTGCCACCTCGGCTCTTACATAATACCTCAGTATTATGTGTACATGGGATACAAATGACCGATTTTAATTCATTTTCATGATGATAACTTCTAAATATTATATGTGTAATTGTAACAAAACCAGATTTTTTGGGGGGGAGGGTTTCTTTGGGAATTGGCATTACACATAAATATAGATTTGCTTATTTTAATAAAAATATCTGCGTATGTAAAAAAAAAAAAGTTGCATGTCAAATGGCATTCACACTTACCGGTACATTAGGAAAAAGGAAGATGGAGAGTTGTCTGGCATTTTATGTCCAACACTGAATAAAGATGACCTTTTAAAAGTAATTGGTATAATTTATATATATTAATACAACATCTCTTAGCATAGCGTGATTACCTGTTTCTCACTGTGTTGTAGACCTGGTGATATTTGTTGATTTCAGCTCCAAAGCCCTTCTTTTTCTAGCTATTTTTAAATCAAACTTGGACCAATGTCTTCATTTAGTAGGATATTTGGTCATTCTGACCATGTCTGTGTGTCCATGTAGGAAGTCCTTATTCCCTGGATCAAAAAGGACTATGTCTATGGAAATTAGATGACAATATGAACAACAAAAAAAATCAGTTGCTATTATGAAAGGAAAGGTAGAAACATTTCACTCTGTGCCCTAACACAGCTGAATTGGAATGACCTGTATTCACATTAATATACTTTTCAAACGGAGCACTATGTACTCCATTTTTAGTGGAATTCATTCTTGCTTGCCCATCATTTGATCTGTCCATGTGTATGTAGCAACTTAATAGTCATTCACTGAAGATTACAAGTAACTGTGGCAAGCATAATTACTGAAATATATCCAAAACTTCTAAAGAACAACTGATTGCGTATTCAGGTCTACAACAGATATTAGGTTAGGTCAATATAGGTAACACAACCGGATCCTGTACTGAATCTCTAATTATTCTAAATTAGAATTACAGTTTATAGAAATTGGTATCTGCTAATATCCTTAATCTGTATATTTTATTAGATTAAAGGAGAATAGGTACTAATATTACAGATATAAATACTTAAGTAGAAACTATAAGGTGGATACTGAGATTATTGTCCTGAAATAACATTTAACCAGAAAATATTAATTTTCATTGTCCCAAGGGTGCTTTTTCAAGAGGCAACCAGACTTTCTGGTTTTTCTTTGAAGACGTTTCGGTTCTCATCCAAGAAGCTTCTTCAGCTCTGAGAGCTGAAGATGAGAAGCAAAATGTTTTGGATGAGAAGCGAAACGTCTTCAAAGTAAAACCAGAAAGTCCAGTTGCCTCTTGTAAAAAAAAGCACCTTTGGGACAACCATGACCTGGATGACTGAGAATCTCCATAGATATTAATTTTCATTCAATTTATTTTCTAATATGCAAAATTGTACAAAAATAGATTGAATTAACATATACTTGTGTAAATACAATCTACTTCTTCATCAGAAATAGAGACTATTCAGTCCAGTCTGTGCATTCCTATACATTGCAGGAATTTAGGTTAAATGTATAACAAATGTGTGCTCAGTGTCTTCTTGAACATCGAGCAGAGAAGTTGCCATCTTCCTAGATCATTAAGGTAAGGCAATTCAAAACATGTAGCTTTTCTGCCTATGTTCATCCTTTGCACCTGTTACCAACCAAGTTCCAACGATAGTATGTTTTCCAAGACAAAAAAAAAATGCCTGAGACCAATCACTCACATGCAGAAAGACAAGCTACAGGCAGGGTGAAGTTTGCGTATTTCTCTTCATATGTCCTCTGAGAACCAGACATCATCATCCATATTCAAATGCATGCATCTGCCAGTCTCATTTCCAGCTCAGCTCTCTCTACCTCGCCATTCACTTAGTGGAAACGTTAAACTTATAACCAGATAACCACTGCAAAGAAACAATTAGCATGTGAACTAAAGCAACCTGCTGGCAGTACAAAGAACTTCCTCTTTAACACAGTGGAATCTGTTGAAACTAGGAATGGTTACAGAATATTGACTGAAGGAAATCAGCTGTCTATATTGCTGGGAGGTTAACAAAGAAGGAAAGGGAAGTATTAATACAAGATAAATTCATGCAATCAAGGAATCCTTGAGCTCAAACTGAAATTAGAAATTCTATTAACCCCATTAATGGCCACTTTTTAACCCAGGGGTGTCAAACTCACAACGACACGTTGTCGTCACATGACATATCGCAAATTTTTTCCCTTCGCTAAAATGGGGGTGGGGTGAGCAGCGCATGACTCATCCGGCCCGTGGACCGCGAGTTTGACACCCCTGTTTTAACCTATATTTTTGCAATCTTGATACCTTAACAACAGATTTCATGTGACCACTTGCAATCAAGCAACATCTAGTTAAACTGGATTAAACTAATTCTTTGACATTTAAACAAATTCAAATCCAAGAATACTAGATATGCAGAATTACAGATTTAGCAAGAAACTCTTGGTATAATAAACGTGGAATTCAGTCTGGGGAGAAAAGAGCAATTTAATACTTGAAGCAATATCCAGAAAGTGACTATCAAACTGCTGCTAATGACATTACAAAAGAGATGGCAGGGGAGACTAATTGTTCTATTTATATATGAGAAATTATTTATCTATGATAGCTCCAATTTATTCTTTTAAGCAAGCTGGGCAGAAGTTGTTGTAGGAGACACACCGATTATTAGGATTAACTTTGTTTATATAGGGAGACAAAAGGGGAAAAAATAGCAAACTAGTTCTCTCGAAAATTGCTTTGCACTCCATTACAATTAGTTGGTTGGGTTATTGCTCATTCTATTTAATAGATCTTCTGCCAAAATGAAGCTCTCCAAATTAATATAGATGAAAGGAATAATATTACAGCAGATAATAAAAGTAGAAATAATTTTAAACAGTAATTCATAATTTACAACTCACATTTGTAAAATAATTACCAAATTATCTGATGGATTAAAGCTGTTTCAGCGAAAGACAACTGATTTGTCTTCTGACAACATGGAATTGCATTGGGTAGCTTAACCTATTCATATATGCTAATATAGACACAGGATACATGCATGGCCAGCTTCAGTTTCGTAAAGAGGAAAGAGCAAAATGATCTCTCATGAGATCCGATATCTTCTATACTGGTGGCAGAGAACAATCCAATCAATGGCCAATCTTCACCTTTCATAACTCCAGGTAAGACTTTGACATGGGCAAAAGGAATGTCATGTCAGATCTTTCTGTCTACTTCCCTGCCATTCTCTCCATGCAGTTCTAAGAAATCAGGAGGGGTAGGTGGGATTGTCATATCAAGATTTCTAATACCCTGATAGGTTCTACAAAATGAATGTACCAACATAAGATTTCTGGAACAGCTTATTATCAGGTTAATTAAATAGCTGCATAAATCAAACTGTAATTTTTCTTTGATTTCAGTTTTTCTGACATTAGTTTCAGTCAAGTTTTCACATCAGTTTGCAAATCCAGAGAAGAAAGAAAATGCAGAAGGAGAACCATATATTTCTAAGTAAGTACATATTTTCCTGTGCCCATCAGCATAGTTTCTAAGCACTTTTTACATGTATACTTGTACATACTTTTTCTTAATATATGTATTTTAAATAGTAAATAGTGTCTACAACTTTGAATGGGTTGCATTTAGATGTCTCAAGGACATCTAGCCATTTTACTCCATAGGCCCACTCAGAGATGTGAAATTTTGCATAAAAATTCAGAACATTTTCTTAGTGTATTGCACTTTTTTCCTATTCTAATCCTGTTTTCAGATATCTTTTTTCATATGGCTGCATTGCAAAATTCTGAAAAATGTGAATATTGTGGAATATAAGATTGCCATATGGTAACACACAAATGATGTGCATATTATTTCAGGAAGAGAGGAATTAATGAAATTCTCACAAAAAAGCAGGCTCAATAAATTTTCCTCCAGCTGTTGATGTTCGTCCATCGTGTTCGAAGAGGACCTTGACATCTAACAGGTTGTGGGCTGTCCACGATGTGTCCGCAGGTGGCTGGTAAGGTCTATACGGGCACGAAATGTTCTGCCACACGTTGGGCAGACATGTGTGGGCACCATTGTTGCAGTGTTTGCATTTCTGGCTTTGCGGAGTGCTCGCTTCTGTTTTTCTTTCCTCAGATGTCTGGCAGCCTTGGTGGATCAGCGTGCGCCATGTTGATCAATCTTGTGCCAGAGTTTCCCAGGAAGTGTCGATGATATCTAGGGACTTGAAGGAGGCTTTCAACATGTCTTTGTATCGCTTCCTTTGTCGCCCTTGCGATCACTTTCCTTGAGACAGCTCACCATAGAGGAGCTGTTTAGGGATGCGATGGTCTGGCATCCTTGCAACATGGCCTGCCCAGCATGTCTGGGCTTTCATCAGCAGGGTGTGAACTGATGGCAGGCCTGCTCTGGAGAGGACTTCTGTGTCTGGCACCTTGTCCTGCCACCGGATCCTCAGAATTCTACAGACACCGGTCATGTGGAAGTGGTTCAATTGCCTACCGTGCCTCCTGTATACAGTCCAAGTCTCACTGGCATACATCAGGGTAGTTAGCACTACTGCTCGGTAGACTTTGAACTTTGTAGCAAGGCTTATTCCATGGCGGTCCCACACGTTGGTCAGTAGTCTGTCAAATGCAGAGCTTGCCTTGGCATTTCTGCAGTTGACCTCAATGTCAATTGTCACTGCATGGGAGAGGATGCTGCCAAGGTATGTAAATTGGTCCACTGCTTGCAGTTTTTGTCCCTTCACTGTGATGGTGGGCTCTTGGTGTTGGGCTTTCGGAGCTGGTTGATGCATCACTTTGGTCTTCTTTATGTTGATGAGGAGGCTGAAATTGTCCCATGCTGCTGCAAATTTGTCCACACTGGCTTGCATTTCCTGCTCTGATCCAGCATTCAGGGCACAGTCGTCAGCAAAGAGGAGGTCACGTAGCACAGTCTCCTTTATCTTAGTGACAGCCTGGAGTCTTCGCAGGTTGAACAGTTTCCTATCGGTCCTGTATCTCAGGCTAACTCCCAAGGAACTGTTCTGGAAAGCGTCTGACAGCATGGCTGAAAACATGCTGAACAAGGTTGGTACCAACACGCACCCTTGCTCCAGCTACAGATAAACTGGATAAGTATCCAAGGTTTGTTTTGTTTTTGTCAGTTTGAGGAGTACAAATTCATGACTTTTTTATGTCAAATTGGACTTTAATTGATTGACTCTCTGCTATCAAGTTGTCAACTTCTTCAAGATTATCTGTTGCCAACATATATTAGATAGAAGATAAGCTCAACATCCAGAAGGATCTTGACAGACCTGAACAGTGTTGGGCCCTATCCAACAAAATGCAATTAAATGGTGAGAAAAGTAAAGTTTTAAACTTAGGCAAGAAAAACCAAATGTATAGGTATAGATCAGTATGAAACTTGGCTCAATACCAGTAACTTAAAAGGGATCTAATAGTCCTAGTGGACAACTACTTAAGTATGAGCCAGCAATGTGCTACAATTATCAAAAAAGCCAATGCAATGCTAGGCTGCATCAACAGAGAGATAATATCAAGATCACATGAAGTGTTAGTACCACTTTATACTGAACTGGTAAGATCACACTTGGAATACTGAGTCCAGTTTTGATCACTTTGTTACAAAAAAGATGTTGGTACTCTAAAAACAGTGCAGAGAAGGACTCCTCTCTAAGATTGCTCTGAATGGTGGGGATTTTTCCTTTTCCTGCCGATGATTTGCTGATTTTGCTGCCAAAGCTGGTTCTCTGGCAATGCTGTTCCCTAGATTTGAATGGGAGCACTTAGGAATGACCCAAAGCAGCTTTTGAATGGCTGTGGACCCACCTAGGAAGGAGAGTCTTAAAGATTCCATAAAGTGCTTTTATTTGATTTACATCAATATTGGACTTTCACCACAAGGCTTTTGCATTTTATTAATTTGTAAAACATTTAGAGCTTATTTTTTTTAATTTTCTTTTAACTTTGGATCTAAAATATCCATACATTATCTTTCCTGTCACTTTAATTTATTTCTTCACTCTGCTTCAGTGTTCTTTGTTCTCTGGCTAACTCACACAGAGCAACAATGTATAGGATTGCCGACTAGAAGAGCTGGTTGAAAAGACTATTTGGTAATACCAAATCTTTGGTTGAAAGTTTTTTTTAAAAAAAATATATGATGAAATGATAATGTCTGTGGAAAATATTCAGATGCATCTAGCTTTGGATAAATCAGATTCCCAAAAAGATTGTGATTTGAAACCGGCTGAACTCTCACAAAGAAATTGGGACAGTATAGACTTAGAATTAACTCAGTTGATTGCATATTCCTCTTTGATGTTCAAGCCTGCAGTCTTGAAATTTTACTGCACGGAGAAGTGACATATTGGCCTTCCTTGGGAGAATCAAAGGAGATGGGGGAATGAATTTATCATACTTAATTGGGAACCAATTTCATCTGGACTTTGTTGGGAAGATAGACCAATTTTGGAGATTGAATTTATTATATTTAATCAGATAACAATTCTTAAGAGGTAGAATTAAAAAAAACATGAATGTGGATATTTGATCCAGGATGAATTACTGTTAACTTTTGGGATGATTTGGGATGATAAGATGCTGTGGAAAATTCTCTCTGAGCTAATTATAATAACAGTTTGTTAACAGGTTTTTTTGAAACGTTAATCTTGTCTTTTTTTTACCATTATTGTTTTGTCATTAATATAGTATATAGATGACAAGTTAGTAATTTGCAAATAGATTTACTAGTTTAAAAATCTTTTGAACATGTTTCTTAAGGGGTGGGAAATTAATATCGTAGCAATGTATCAATCAGTATTCAACTATGCATATAGGGGTAATATGCATACAGGTCTTGGATTTTTTCCAATGCATTTTTTAATGTTTTGTTTGTTACATGCTTTTGTTTGTTTGTTTTAATCTTTTGAAGTTTTGTATTTTAACTTTTTTTTTTTGAATACAATAAAAATTTGGGGAAAAAGAGTGCAGAGAAGAGCAACAAAGATTATTACGTGACTGGAGGCTAAACTGTACAATGAACAGCTGTGGGAACTGGGAATGTCTAGTCTAACAAAGAAAAAGACAAGGGGTGACATGATAGCAGTCTTCCAATATTTGAGGGGCCGTCATAGAGAAGAGGGGTCAACCTATTCTCCAAAGCACATGAGGACAGGACAAGAAGTAACAGATGGAATTCATTTATCCAAAATAGTGTAGGGCAGGGGTGTCAAACTGGCGGCCCACAGGCTGGATGCATCACGCACAGGCCACACCTACCCTAGCTCCATGAAGGGGAAAAAACATCACAATACATCACATGACTGCAACATGACGTGGCGAGTTTGACACCCATGGTGTAGGGTCTCCTGCTTGAAGTTGGACTAGAAGACCTCCAAGGTCCCTTCCAACTCTGTTGTTCTGTAACTATGGTTCTATAACTTTAGCTCCTGTTCCTATTCATGTCCTAATCTGGATATCTAAAATATAGTTAATTGATAAAGTCATACTACTATGAATTGTTATGAACTAAAATCAACAAAATCACGCTATATTCCCTGGTTATTCCATATATCCTTTTACTGCATAGGACTTTTTCCAAATATTTTTGTAATCATTGGAAAATTACTTAAGCCATTTTTCACTGTTCTATATTTGGGCAACTCCACTTTATTGAAATAGGTCTTTTCTATTTAAGAACTATATGATAGTTTTATCATTTGCTACTTTTGGTCACTTGGTTTTAATATGGCCATTCATAATCATGAAAGAGAACGTTTCACTGATGTTCAGATAGACAACAGTACAGCCTCTAGATTTCCCATTTGTTAAATCCTGTACTAGTTACTTACACTTCTTAGTGTCTCTCTGGGAGACATTAAAGGGCTAAAGAATCAGTGTTTTGGAACTAGAGATAGCTAATCTCTCTTCCCCATTGGAAGGTCAATTATAGGTAAGGGCACTGAATCAGACCATTTATGTTGAGGATTTCATCTAAAAGAAGAAATCACACTGTTTTATTGGCTTATCTCTGGTGCTTATTTTACACCTCTTCATTATGAGTATCTTTAGCTGCAAAGCTAATGTTACCCGATGGAGCCATATATTCTTTAGTTTTTTGAAGAAGTGCCTATTTACTGCACACACATTCCTATTTCCTTGAGTTAAATTTTCACATTTCTGTTTCCTTTAAATTCCACTGGTCCGTTCAGCTAGGCCGAATAGTCCAAACGGAGTTGAGTCACTCATACTGGCCTTATGATGAAACTTCCTTCAATCAGTTTATGCCTCTTTCAAAATATGGGGTGATTTATGCTATCATTGCTAAAATGAAGTATTGTTTTGGAATAAAAGCTTAGTGTACCAGTGAATTATGTTTTTGTTTTTGTTTTGCTTTGTTTCTTGCTAATCTGAAATAAAAGACATGGATATCTGAACATTCACATGGCATTTAAGTGCAACAAAACAACAGCACAACAAAACAAAAATCTAATTTTGGTAATTCTTTCAGAACGGCTTCTCAACCTTCAAATGAAATTATTAACAACACTTAGAGAAAAACAAGAATGCACGAGGTCTGCAATTATGTGCTGTATATAAATTGACAAATGCATGAGAGTATTCATGCCAGAATAATAATAATCAAATTGCCAAATCATTCCTAACATATTAGATACATTGAGGAGTAAAATCTAGGTCATAAGTGGGCAATCTGGAGTGTGGCAATGATGGATGAAATAGATTTTGACTATATGGAGATAGGAAACAGAGGAAAACTGTTACTAAAGCCTCCAACCTGGCATATCATCATAAAAAAATACCCAAATACTTCAAAATTCCCGTATGACATGCCATCTCCTACTCTTTGACCAGCAAAAAGTTGGCTGATTTCTGATCTAGAAAATAAAGTGAGGTTTCCTCTTTCACAAATAACTCTGTAGTTTGCTTGCTAAGTTTAGAGGCTGCCTCTCTCCAAAACAGAAAACAGGTCTTGAACTTTGAGGAATGTTGTTGCCAGCTCAGGCCTTGCAGGCTGTGTAGTATCCAAAGCAATGTGTTAGATTTATGGGGTAGGGTAAACAAGATTTACCAACAATTGGTGACATGTCCACACAAGAAATGAACAGATTTTCACATCTATAATAAGCAACTATTCCAGTTCAAGTATAACCTAACAGAAATGGATTTCTTTAGGCTTGCTTTAAAAGGTTAACTGGCATGAAGAACTCAGTTTCTTCTTTGTAGGCTGCCAAGATTTTTTTTCTATCCAGTTTGTATTGCATACAGTGCATGTTCAGGCAATGTTCAAAAACATGTACCCTCCCCAAATAACAATACACTAACCTCGTTTTTTTAAAAAATAATCTAACTAGTGGCCATAGTTATAATCCAACTAGTGGCTATAAAACAATACCATCTGAGTTCCCAAATGTTAATGTGAATAAAGTTTTCAAGACACAATTCTGTTGGAATGAAGTGAATGCAAGCATTATTTCTCATACAATGTTTTCCAGAGACTGGATACTAAAAAAAGATTGACATTGGCCAAATGTCCAGTTAATTGAACATAGAAGCCTGTCACAAAAGATGAAAACAAGTTCTATTTAACTCTGCAGCTCCATTTTATCATTTTTGTTCAATAGCAAATACAGAAATTTTGTGGGATTATTTGTCTTTTTCTTCACACACACACACACACACCATCCCAAATAAGGAAGTTTGGACTACAGGTAGTCCTTGATTTACAACAGTTCATTTAGTGACCTTTCAAAGTTACAATGGCACTGAAAAAAGTGACTTATGACCATTTTTCACACTTATGACCATTACAGCATCCCCATGGTCATGTGATTTATATTCGGAAGCTTGACAACTGACTCACATTTATGATGGTGTTCTGGAGTCATCCGATCACGTTTTGCAACCTTCTGACAAGCAAAGTCAATGGGGAAATCAGATTCACTTAACAACCATGATACTAATTTAAGAACTGCAGTGATTCAGTTAACAAATGTGACAAGAAAAGTCATAAAATGGGGCAAAACTCACTTAACAAATTTCTCACTTAGCAACATAAATTTTGGGCTCAATTGTGGTCGTAAGTCGAGGACTACCTGTATTAACTCTCCCTTAGCTTTAATACTTTTCATTTCCTTTAAAACCTACCCCACATTTTAAAAATGCCTTAGCATTTCATTCCACCCATTGGGGATGATCATTACATAATTGCTACATCCTCTGTATCTCATAATAATAAATTTGAGGTCCAACTTCCTATTGCAAAATGTTTTCCCAAGTTTTAGAGGGAAAAGTAAAGAGCAAAACCAAGAGATGTCACCCATCTCTCTCCTTTTCATGATTCCCCCCCCCCCAGCTAGCTATGTAACTAAGCTTACAACTCTGGAAAATTGGGTTCCTCAACTTACATTGAGGGAAAGGCATCTCCGTGCAGAAATCATATCTGAATGTGAGGGTAACAAAGAGCAAGGGTAGCTATTATAATCCTTATTTATTCACATGGACAGCAATTCATGCCGAAGTGTTGCAATTTTAAGAGATGCAGAATTTGGCTTATGTTCTCTCCCCCACCCCCACCCCCATCCCCCCATATAAAGGAAGATTTGTTTCTCTCCTTTCCTCCACTTTTTGGTCAAAGCAAAAAGGTTTTCTAGATTAGGGTTTGTGCTCCATTATCTTCTTTTCTTTTGTGCTTTAAACAATGCTCCTAGACTAATTAATGAAGGCTCTGGGTTGATTTTCGTACCGTACCTTTTATTCCTATTCAACAAAAGTAGCAGAGAATATCTCATGATCATCAAGCAGTAAAGTTATGTAATACATAAAGCATTTGAAGCACCTACATGTTTCTTTTCAGGTCCTTTTTATCCATTTTTTTTCCCTTCTGACTTTTTGCTACATCTTGGGCAAATTGTCAAGAATACTTGAAAACAATATAGTCTTTTTAGCTTTTCCTGACGTCAAAATTTGCTGGTAGATTGATTGCAGACTTCAACTGATTTTTAGAGTACCAGCATGCTACTTGAGTCTTTGTAAATATAATAGTGGATATATATTCTAAGCCAACATTTAAGCAATATATTATGTTTCCCCTTGTCTCTGGTGTCAGAAGCTCCCTTTCAAACTTATATATATATAACAGTTGAGCTAAGCCACGTTAGCCAGATGAATACCGATGGATGCTGGTAGGTAGAGACAGATTTTTTCCTCTTTATTTTCCTTCTCAGTTCAGACAAATCTGTTCCTTCTTC
>QLTV01002115.1:2254400-2265451 GCA_003457575.1 Thermophis baileyi | reverse complement strand
AAAATAAATCCAATTGTGTTTTGTTGTGGAAAATATTTATCAAATTCTCATATGCCTTTGCTTTTAAGCCTTCTCTGGCAGTTTGCTGGTTATCTAACAGCTGTAATAGAAATTCACTTTGGCACTCTACATTCCTCCTTCTACTTAGCTAAATAGCTTTATCTCTGTCTTTTAGGTGAGGAGGATGAGGATGAAGATAAATGAAAAATTCTCCCCAATTTTGCTTCCTGTTATTATTCTGGAGGTTTGCGGTTTCCTAATTCTTATGGTGTTTTTTTTTTTTTTAAATCATTTAGGATTGTGCCATGTGCCTTTTGCTTCTGTCAGCAGTTTGCTCACCAAAACTACGACACTGGCTCACATTTGATTTGACAGAGTGCTTGATTGTTGTGCAGATGTATTCCTGAACATGGGGGGGGGAGCTACGAAAACTCATCCCAGATGTGATTGCACATAGTACAGGTAGTCCTCGACTTACAACAGTTCATTTAGTGACCATTCAAACTTACAACTGAAAAATGTGACTTATGACCATTTTTCATACTTATGGCCATTGCAGCATCTCCATGGTCACGTGATCAAAATTCAGATGCTTGGAAAACTGACTCATACTTACGACGTGCATAAGTCATATGATGGGTCACGTGATCACCTTTTGCGACCTATTAAGTGTGTTTTGCCCCATTTTACGACTCTTCTTGCCACTTTTGTTAAGGGAATCACTGCAGTGGTTAAATTAGTAACATAGTTGTTAAGTGAATCTGACTTCCCCAGTGACTTTGCTTGTCAGATGGTCGCAAAACGGGGATTACAGTGACCCCAGGACACTGTAACGTAAATCACATAACCATGGGGATGCTGCAATGGTCATAAGTGTGAAAAATGCTCACAAAATGGTTACAAAAATGTAGCTTCGAACAGTCACTAAATGAACTGTTGTAAGTCGAGGACTACCTGTTTTATTTCTGAAAGCTCCAGCAGAGCAAACAAATGACAAAGGCTCTGAACTCCCTTAAGCACTTCCCTGACGTCTATTTCAGAATGTGGTAAAGACTTTTGACCTCATTTCAGCTACCTTGAAATGATTATTGTGGAAATGTCAGCAGTCATAAATGCAAATGGCATTCATTCATTCATTCATTCATTCATTCATTCATTCATTCATTCATTCATTCATTCATTCATTCATTCATTCATTCTATGTTTACTCAGAAATGGGTCTTAGTTTAAGAGGGTTGTTTCCCACCATCTTCATGGTTTTGGTGGGGAACAGGGTTGTAGTATTCTCAAGATCTCAAGTATTCTCAAGATTTTAGAAGGCCAGATCCTGAAGATGAAACTCAAATACTTTGGCCACCTAATGAGAAGGAAGGACTCACTGGAGAAGAGCCTAATGCTGGGAAAGATTGAGGGCAAAAGAAGAAGGGGACGACAGAGAATGAGGTGGCTGGATGGAGTCACTAAAGCAGTAGGCATCAGCTTAAAAAACCTATTGTGTATAGGTTTTGTAATCTTTTTGTCCAGACTAACCTTGTGGTAAGATGGGAGGTCAATAAATTTAAGAATGAATGAATGACTCTGGAGTCCATTTAAGGAAGGCCTGGAGGAACGTTGTCCATGGGGTCGCGATGGACAACAATTCTCAAGATCATCCTTCCACATGTGTGAACCTCAGCTTTCAGAATTCTGAATCTTGGCCATACTGGTTGAGAATACAAGTAGTCCTCGACTTACAACAGTTCACTTAATGACCGTTCAAAGTTACATGGGTATTTTGTCAGAGAAATATAGTAAAGAAAATGTATATTTAATTATTCATGTAATAACCGCAGCTAGAATTGTATTTGCGCAAAATTGGAAAGCGGGAAAAATCCCTACAAAGAGAGAGATAATTAAGAAAATATTAGAATGTGCAGAAATGAATAGATTAACAATGGCAATTAAAGGGAAAGAAGAGTCGGAGTATTACAATATATAGGAGCGTTTTTACCATTGGATAGAGAATGAATATAGATAAAAAGAGATATGAAATTAAATAAAGCGGGAAGGAAAATGTTTTGATAGAAGATAAGTTAAATTGAAATGCAAAAGTAGAATTGTATTTTTGCCCCTTTTGTCTCAATAAATCTTGCCGAAGAGAACTCTTGACAGTTCGCTTGGAAAAGAATAATTTCCTAATTAGGGCAACTGTTAAAGGGCTTCACAATAAATTTAGCCAGGATTTCCTGATTTGAAAACAATTTAAAGGAAGGTGGCCTTCAGCCTTTTATAGATACCCTTTTTTAATGTGATTCCCATTTACAAATACCAGGAAACTGAAATTCAGCAATGTAGTTCCTATTGTGTATAGGTTTTGTAATCTTTTTGTTCAGACTAACCTTGTGGTAAGATGGGAGGTCAATAAATTTAAGAATGAATGAATGAATGAATGAATGAATGAATGAATGAATGAATGAATGAATGTGGGAAGGAGATTCAAGAGCTTGAAGATCTCAAACTACCCACCGTTATGATCTATGGTTGACAAGCCACCATGGCAAAGATCCACCATGCCAAACAATAACCAAGCAATTTCATTTCAGTCTTATTATAATCTGTGAAAACCAGTCACAGGACTGATGCACTGACTGATGTTTTTTAAAGTGTCAGTAATATTTTTTTTTGGTCCAGGCTAGAAATTAGGCTGCAGTCCATCCTGGCTAACCATCCCAAACCTGGATTCACCCATCAGCACCACCATGATTGTTCTACTGAAAGGCTAAAAAATGGGATAAGTGCCAGCAACTCTGAGCTGTGTACAAGATCCCTAGCTGGGAATGGAGAAACCACAATTGCTCATGTCTTTTAATCTCTGTTTCTATTTCTCACCACCCTACGCCCCCATGCGCAAAAACTCCCTTAAAATTGCTTGTGTAATAACCGCCTTGCCATTTGCCTAAATGAGAATGCCAGTGTTCTATGCTAATTCACTTTAGTTTCTTTGAACCTGCCGTTTATAGGGCTGAGCTTAAAATCTGTTGCAATCTGTTCTGGATAAAAGAGAAGGATTACAAAAGGTTTCATGGTTGTTGTTGTTTTTTGTTTTGTTCCCCAGTTTTTGCAAAGGCTGCAGAAAAAGAAAATAATCAAAGTAACAAGAAAGGGAGAGAGAGAGAGAGAGAGAGAGAACATGAGCAAACTGGATTGGCATGAATACTGTGAAACCGGAGAATTCCTGTTTTGCCAAGCTGGAAAGAAAAAGGGAGATTTTGCAGCACCTCGCATAAAATATATCTTTCTCTAATATTAGGGGACAGATTGTGGGGGGGGGGGATTCAACTGATGAAGTGAACATTGGTAAATTTGTAAGGCCAAGCATTCATTCTTTTGTTCGTTCATTTATTTATTTATATCCCACCTTAATTATTTTGTACAAATAAGTCAGCGAACATATCCAGCAGACCTTCCTTCTTCTGTTTTCCCCACAACAACCCTGTGAGGTGGGTTGGGCTAAGAGACACTGACTGGCTTTCCTGGCTAAGGTGGGACTTGAACTCACGGTCTCCTGCTTTCTAAACTAGTGCCTTAACCACTAGATCAAACTTGCTCAAGGATCCTTGATCCTTGATCCAGGAGCATAGTATTTTTGTAGACAAAGCACATTTGACTCACAGACAATCTTTCCTTCAGTCACTTTCCCTTCACAAGCACAAAATAGGTCAAACACAGCAAGGTTTCTCTGAGACGGAAAAGCATCAAGTTCTTTCTTCTTTATTCATGTCAGAAGCCCCTTCAAATTATAAGACGTAGAATTTTCAACACCGAGCAGGTAAAATAAGTATAACATAGATCACAGAGATCAGGACCAGAATTTCTGTGGTTAAGCAAAGCGGTTTTTCAGTGAGTCATGCCCGATTTTACGAACTTTTTCGCCACAGCTGTCAAACCAACCACCGCAAGTTGGGTAAATCACATGGTCGTTAAACAAATCCAGCTTTCTCCAGTGACTTTACTTGCTGGAAGCTGACCGGGAAGGTTGCAAATGATGATTACGTGACCCCGGGATGCTGCAAACCGTCGTAAATACACGTCAATTGCCAAGCGTCTGAACCGTTGGGGGGGGGTGTTGTAATGCTTGCAAGTGTGAGTATCAGTTGCAAGTCACTATTTTCATGCCGTTCAGTGGTCGCTAAACGGATTATTCTAAATCAAAGACTCTTTGAGGGGCTGACACAGAGAGGAGGGGTTCAACCTGTTTTCCAAAGCGCCTGAAGGCCAGACAAGGAATAATGGATGGAAACTGAACAAGGAGAGATTCAACCTGGAAATAAGGAGAAATTTTCTGACAGTGAGAACAATCAACCAATGGAACAGAAGTTGCCTTCGGAAGTTGTGGGAGCTTCATCACTGGAGGCTTTCAAGAAGAGACTGGACAGCCATCTGTCAGAAATGGTGTAGGTTCTCCTGCTTGGGCGGAGGGTTGGAATAGATGACCTCCAAGATCCCTCCCAACTCTGTTAATCTGTATATGTATATTGACTACCTGTATGTGTGTGTGACTCTGTTTGGGCTTCATTATTGGGTCCCAATTTATATTCGCCCCTGGAGGAGAGCCTGGCTGATTTCTAAAACTTTTGAACCAAAACATGCCTGCTCTGAATTCCGGGAAAGCACTGCAACGTTCTGCTTCAGCTTTCATCTTCCCCTTCTCCTTTTGACACTAAACAATCCCTTTCCAGGTAGTCCTCGACTTACAACAGTTCGTTTAGTGGACTGTTCGAAGTTAGAACAGCACTGGAAAAAAAAAGTGACTTGTGAGGGATCTTTGGTGTTCTCTGAGTTTGCTTGTTTTCTTGCAGATGTTGCATTAACCCTAACTAGGTAAAAGTCTGTAGACATTCTCAGTCATCCAGGTCATGGTTGTCCCAAAGGTGCTTTTTCAAGAGGCAACTGGACTTTCTTGTTTTTTCTTTTGAAGACGTTTCACTTCTCATCCAAGAAGCTTCTTCAGCTCTGACAGGATGGTGGGGAATGGAAGGATTTATATTCCTTGCAGACAGCTGGTCATTTGCATCCTTTTAGAGGGTCATTGAATCACTTGGAGGTTTATCTGTGTCCTCAGGGTCACCTGAGTAGTGCTCCTGGTTCCTGTAGTCTGCAATTTTTTTTTCCCTCTGGAAATCCATTCCTGCTCCCACACCATCCAAAGGGTGTTCATCCCAAATTGTATAGCTAAAAGTCTAGCTAAAAATTGCAGACTACAGGAACTAGTAAGGAAGTGTTGTTTGCTGTCAGTTTATATTCTGGTGACTTGCTTGTCTGTATGGGTTGGGGGGGTGTCTTATAAGTCAGGTCTCCAACCTTGGCAATTTTAAGACTTGTGGACTTCAACTCCCAGAATTCTGGGAGGAACTCTGGGAGTTGAAGTCCACAAGTCTTAAAGTTGCCAAGGTTGGAGACCCCCTGTTATAAGTGACCGATGACCATTTTCCATACTTACAACCATTGTGGCATCCCCGTGGTCACGTGATCAAAATTCAGACGCTTGGCAACTGACTCGTACTTATGACATTTGCAGTGTCCTGGGTTCACGTGATCCCCTTTTATGACCTTCGGATAAGCAAAGTCAGTGGGGAAGCCAGATTCACCGAACAACCATATTACTAATTTAACAACTGCAGCGATTCACTCAACGACGGTGTCAAGAAAGGTTGTAAAACGGGACAAGACTCACTTAACAAATGTCTCACTTAGCCACAGGAATTTTGGGCTCAATTGTGGTCGTAAGTCGAGAACTACCTGTAGTTTACTCTCCTAAAAGAAGGTTGTTTCTCCTACATTCTTAAGACCAAAATTTAGCATTGCCTTTCCGGTATTATTTTTTAAAACTTGTACCAATTAGTTCTTGGTGGGTGCTGATTCATTCTGTGATTTCTTTCTTCGCAAATCTTCCTCCTTTTCAAGACCTTCATCTCCATTTCTTTGTGTAGCACACAAAGGCGACTCCCGGCTCCCCGACACGGAGTCTCTCTCCCACCCCACTTACCGAATGCCTCCTCTCCGCATTCACATTTTAATAAATGCATTATAAATGAGCAAGTAGGAAAGAGTAAGGAAATGATGTTTTACTTTTAAATGCTAATTACGAAGCACGGCACAGTTAATGTGCAGGGGTGTTCTGTCAATTTTTAATGTTTATGCCAAGTGCAGTCTTCAATTTAACATGAGCTTTTAATCCTTTGAGTACTAAATTGCCTTTTAATGCTTCCAGCACAACATTGTGTTTGCACAAAGTCAGGCTTGAAAAATGTATTTAGCGCAAAGTCAGCCTGCCTGTGTATGTTGGGGGTGTGTGTGGGTGTGTGGGTGTGTATAAGGAAACACAAAATCGGGACAACTTGTCTTTGGAGCTTCTGTTGAAGATGGGGATTGACTCAGCTTTCATTAGCTGAATTGTCTTAAGAAGGGCATGTTCTCAACTCTATGACATCAGCTGTAAGCATCTACAGATAAGCTAGCAACCCAAACCATGGCTATCTTCTCCTTTTCCTTAGTCTTTTTCCTTCAGGATAATGCCAGAAAATGTCGGGTATCTTTTAATTAAAGAGATAAATATGAATATGCTGACTGACCAGAATAAACACCTAAAGGCAGGACAGAGTTTACAGTTACAGGGAGTCCTCGACTGAACGACCACAATCGAGCCCCAAATTTCTGTTGCTAAGTGAGACATTTGTTAAGTGAATTTTGCCCCATTGTACGACCCTTCTTGTCGTGTTTGTTAAGTGAATCACGGCAGTTGTTAAGTTAGGAACATGGCTGTTAAGCGAATCTGGCTTCCCCTTTGACTTGGCTTGTCAGAAGGTTGCAAAAGATGGTCTTAGGACCTCGGGACACTGCGATCGTCATCAATATGAAGCAGTTGCCAAGCATCTGAATTTTGTTCATGTGATCCTGGGGATTGTGTAATGGTCTTAAGTGTGAAAAACGGTCATAAGTCACCCTTTTCTGTGCCGTTGTAACTGTGAATTGTACACACATACAACAATAGGGAACACAGAGTAGCACAGCATCAGTAATGCCTTTAAAGCCTTTGTTAAAGAAATCTGTATTTATGGATTTTATACCTTCCGAGCTATTAGGGATCCAAATGCAACTCCTGCATTAATGAATTCCGTAGCGTGGAAGAAGAACAACTCCCATGAACTACACAGATCACAGGTGGGTTCCTCCTGGTTTGGAATGGTTTGCCCGAACTGGTAGTGACCCGCTGGTGACGTCACAGTGACGTCACGGATCCGGTTCGGTCGGTGCCAGTCCATGGGTGCCGCCATCCTTTTTTTTTTTTTTTTATTTTTTTTGAATTTTTTTTTGAAATTTTTTGAAATTTTTTTTGAATTTTTTTTTTGGAAATTTTTCCGTTTTTTTTCTTCTTCTGCGCATGCGCAGAAGTTGAGTTTCCAGCACTGTGCATGCCTCGCCATCTTGTTTTTGCCTTTTGGGGGGGGGGATTTTTTGGATTTTTTGGCACTGTGCATGTGCGCGCGCGCCCAGGAGGTGCGGCCACGTGGCGCGGGCAGAAGTGAACAGGCAGCGAGGTAAGTTAGAACCCACCCCTGACACAGATGTCCAAGAAAGAAGGGGCATCTTTAGAAAATGTCTCACTTACTTTGGCCATGTCATGCGGGGGAATTCACTGGAGAAAGCAATTATGTTTGGAAGAGTTAGTGGTAAAAGGAAACCAGGCCACCAAAGAACACGGTGGATGGACACCATCAAAGCTGACACCAGCCAGAGCATAGAAAAACTCGAAGCAATGCAAGATCGGAAGATGTGGAGAGACCTGGGCTCCTAGAATCGCCAAGAATCGAACATCAATCAATCAGAATAGAGCTGTAAGGGACCTTGGAGGTCCTCTCGTCCAACTCTCCCTGCTCAAGCAGGAGACCTTATACAGTTTGAAGCAAGTTGGTTGTCCAGTCTCTTGTTAAAAACCGCCAGTGATGAAGCACCCACAACTTCTGAAGGCAAAGCTGTTCCATTAGTTAATTGTTCTCACTGTTAGGAAGTTTCTCCTTAATTCCAGGTTGCTTCTCTCCTTGATTAGTTTCCATCCATTGTTTCTTATCCTGCCTTCTGCTGCTTTGGAAAATAAATTGACCCCCTCTTCTTTGTAGCAGCCCCTCAAATACTGGACTACTGTCACCCCTGGTCCTTTTTTTCTCTAGACTAGCTAAATCCAAATCCTGCAACCGTTCTTCATACGTTTAAGTCTCCAGGCCTTTAATCATCCCAGTTGCTCTTCTCTGCACTTCTTCCAAAGTCTCAAGATCTTTTTTGTAACGTAACCAAAACTAGATGCGGTATTCCAGGTGTGGTCTTACTAAGGGTTTAGACTGAATGGATAATATCATCATTAAATCTGCAAGTAATGATAATGATGTTATCATCACTTGAAGATTTTAACGTCAAAGCATGTTCACGTTTCCCCCCCCCCCCACAAAGTATTGAAAGCAGCATTTCAAGGTTTTGTATCTAGTTCTCGCTGTTGCTTAATTACGAGATGTTTTAGAGGTGTTCAAGAGAACCTTCCTTTTTGTTGTATTATAAAGCCCGTCAATTAATTGCAACGTATCTGGCTTTCCATAAATGAATATGCAAGAGATTTATGGATCACTGAAAACCATTTCTGTGATTCCCCCAAGGCTACTCAGTTTTGTGTCCTCAAAATACATCGCAGGGTTTCATCTGTTTCCTGTTAGAAAACTGAAGAAACAAAACAAGCTACATTTTTAGGGATCTTAGCACATCTAAAACCGTAACTTCAAGTCAGTTTTTTTTAAAAAAAAAAAAAGGAAAGAGGAGGGCCCCCCCCCCAATGTGGCATCCACAAAGGGACGAAGTGGGGCAGATGACAAAACATGTGTCACATCGTTACTGTGACTTGCATAAATGTCTATGGAGATTCTCAGACATCCAGGTCATGGTTATCCCAAAGGTGCTGTTTTCAAAGGGCAACTGGACTTTGAAATACATGACATCAGGTCTAAAGGATGTCTGACGCTGTTTGTGTAATGTTGTAACAATAAGAGTACAGGCAGTCCTCAACTTACGACCACAATTGAGTCCAAAATTTATGTTGCTAAGTGTGAGAAATTTGTTAAGTGAGTTTGGCCCCCTTTGATGACTTTTCTTGCCAGTGTTGTTAAGTGAATCATTTCAGTCATTAAATTAGTTAAGTGATGAATTTACATTTGTTAAGTCAATCTGGTTCCCCCATTGACCTTGCCTGCCAGAAGGTCGCAAAAGGAGATCACATGACTCCGGGACACTGCAACCGTCATAAATATGAACCAGTTGTCAAGCATCCAAATGTAAACCCATGTGACCGTGGGGATGCTGCAACGGTTGTAAGTGTGAAAAACGGTCATAATGCCGTTGTAACTTCGAATGGTCACTAAATGAACGGTTGTAAGTCAAGCACTATTGCCCTTTTGGCGTCATTACTCTGGATGACTCCGGGACCCAAAGTGGTCTTATCATATGATGTCAATTTTATTTTTATTTATCTGTTAGATTTTTTTTTATTCATTTATTTATTCCAACATTATTATTTTGTATCCTAAAGGAAGTCAAACTCTGTCTGTTCTTTGGAAGGACAAATACTGAAGCTGAAGCACAAATACTTTTGGCCATCCAACGAGAAGAGAGGATTTATTGGAAAAGGCCCTGATGTTGGGAAAGATTTAAGGCAAAAAGAGAAGGGACGGCAGAGTATGAGATGGTTACATAGATTGATGTAGTGGGCATGGCTTTGGCCAAATTCCTCCAAAAGTGGAGACAGGAGGGCCTGGCGTGCAGGGGTGGGTTCTTCCCGGTTCGGACTGGATCGCCCGAACCGTTAGCGACCCGCTGGTGACGTCACGGATCCGGTTCGGTCGGTGCCGGTCCGTGGGCGCCGCCATCTTTTTTTTGGGAATTTTTAGTGAATTTTTTTACTGTTTGGAAGGTTTTTCCTGTTCTGCCGCTTGAAAAAGGGCCCTCCTGCCCGCCCCTGCATTTATACTGACCTTTATTCCTTCGCCCGAAGCACAGCTGATCAGCTCCTCAGCTGTGTTTCGGGCTGATTGAAGCTACTGAGCATGTGCGGAAGCCAAATTGCCCAAGGGAACACATGCGCGTGCGCGCGAGCAGAGGGAGCGCGTGCGCACAAAACATCGCGATGCGAACCGGTGGGGAAGGTAAGTGGAACCCACCCCTGCTGGCGTGCTATAGTCCATGGAGTCGCAAAGGGTCGGCCATGACTTAGCGACAATGAACAAAATTATAAGTAATTCAAGGTGGTGGACATACTAATACTTCTTCCTCCTCCTATTTTCCCCACAACGAGAACCCTGTGAGGTGGGTTGGGATGAAGGAGAGTGGCTCAAAGTCACCCAACTGGCTTTCATGGCTAAGGCGAAACTAGAACTCACGGTCTCCTGGTGATTGATCCAAAGTCACCCATCTTTTTATGCCTAAGGCGGGATTAGAACTCACAATCTCCTAGTGGTTGGCCCAAAGTCACCCAACTGGCTTTCATGCCTAAGGTGGAACTAGAATTCACATCTCCTGCTTTTTAAGCTGGTGCCTTAACCATTACACCAAACTGGCTCTCCATTGCCAATCTTATGCAGCATTTGCTAGATTGGACAGGAAAAACAAAGAAAAGGACCGATGGATCATTGAACAAATCAATCCAGTGTTCTCACTGAAGGCACAAATGACCAGGTGATCAAATTATCCTATTTTGAACACATTATGGGAAGACCCAGCTCTCTGGAGAAGGCTACAGTGGTGAAAAAGGTCGAAGAGAAGAGAAGAGAAGGGAAGAGAAGAGAAGAGAAGAGAAGAGAAGAGAAGAGAAGAGAAGAGAAGAGAAGAGAAGAGAAGAGAAGAGAAGAGAAGAGAAGAGAAGAGAAGATAACATTATTGACATTTTTTTTTACTGTGAGCACACTGGCCCACATTAAAAATGAAATTCTATTGCCTGCTCTCAAAAGAAAAGAAAGTGTATTTCAATCCATACACAT
>QLTV01002115.1:2216650-2254279 GCA_003457575.1 Thermophis baileyi | reverse complement strand
ATTTTACCATTTTACCGACCTCGGAAGGATGGAAGGCTGAGTCAACCTTGAGCCTGGTGAGATTCGATCTGCCAAATTGCAGGCAGCCAGTGATCAGCAGAAGTAGCCTGCAGTACTGCACTCTAACCACTGCGCCACTGCGGCTCATACATAACACACATATACACATGAAAACGGTATCTGAATCTAGATGTTGCCACAAAGAAGAGGGAGTCAAGCTATTCTCCAAAGCACCTGAGGGCAGGACAAGAAGCAGTGGATGGAAACTAATGAAGGAGAGAAGCAACCTAGAACTAAGGAGAAATTTCCTGCCAGTTAGATCAATTAACCAGTGGAACAGCTTGCCTCCAGAAGTTGTGAATTCTCCAACACTGGAAGTTTTTAAGAAGAGAATGGACAACCATTTGTCTGAAATGGTATAGCAGTGATGAGCACTCAGTGATGAGTATGAGCAGTGGATTGGACTAGAAGACCTCCAAGGTCCCTTCCAACTCTGTTATTCTAAATTCTAAATGTTCTGCCTTGGATACCACGGAGCCTCCTCCCAGAAAGTAACAAGGAAAACAGGTCATAAAGCGGATGTGTAGCATTCCAGACAATCCTGTGGACCCTACTCAAGCATCGCTTATGTGCTATGTCCTGGATAGATGGGAATGAACTACCCATAATCTTTTCTACCATCCTCACCACTCTCTGCAGTGCCTTCCTGTCTGAAGCAGTAATGCTTCCAAACCAGACAGTAATGCCATATGACAGGATGCTCTCGATTGTCCCTCTATAGAAAGTGGTAAGGACAGGAGAAGGAAGATGAACTTTTCTCCTGCGACGCAGAAAATGAAGGCGCTGCTGTGCCCCCTTCACCAGAGTCTCGCTGTTGAGCGACCAAACCAGCCTATTCGTTAGATTCATACCCAGAAACTTGATGCTGCTAACCACCTCCACAGGTGAATCATTCATACACAGAGGTGTGTGGCTGTGCCTGCCTTTTTCTGAAATCTGAATTTCTGAAGAGGATGACCAGCAGCGAGGAAGATGAACTCAATTACAGTGATGATGGATGCACTATTGGAAAACATAAAAGATAAGTTAGGGACAGATTGCCACGGTTGAAAAATTATGTGGTCGTTAGGAGTCGAAAATGACTTGATGGCACATAATCAATCAATCAATCAATCAATCAATCAGGCATGTCTATCTACAGTTCTGGACTGTCATAATGAAATAGAACCGATCGATCGATTTATCTCTTGGAAATCAAGCCAGATTTGCACCCTTTCCTAACCTTCTTTATAGCTGCCAAGCTTGTCCCTGGGCAATTCACCTATTGAGAAAATGATCAACATATTTAATAGTTTTAGGGTGAAACCATCAGTTTTCATCAAACCTATCAGAGAAAGTTTCATGGTACAAAGATGGGCGTGGAAGGAAGAGAACCAGTTGATCCTAATATTGTTGGAGCCTTGGTGGCACAGTGGTTAGAGTGCAGTAATGCAGGCAATTTGGCAGTTCAAATTTCACCAGGCTCAAGGTTGACTCAGCCTTCCATCCTTCTGAGGTGGGTAAAATGAGGACCCAGATTGTTGGGGGCAATAAGCTGACTCTGTAAACCGCTTAGAGAGGGCTGTAAAGCACTGTGAAGCGGTATATAAGTCTAAGTCCTATAACTATTGTTAAACTGAAACTCAGAAAACTGACAGCTATCGCCAATAGCAATAGCAATAGCACTTAGACTTATATACCACTTCATAGTGCTTTACAGCCCTCTCTAAGCGGTTCACAGAGTCAGCATATTGCCCCCAACAATCTTGGTCCTCATTTTACCCACCTCAGAAGGATGGAAGGCTGAGTCAACCCTGAGCCGGTGAGATTTGAACCGCCGAACTGCAGCTAGCAGTCAGCTGAAGTAGCCTGCAGTGCTGCACTCTAACCACTGCGCCACCTCAATCGCATGATAGATTTGGATCTTTTTTTCCCCTCTTAAGAAACCTGGTGTTATTACAATTTCTCATTTTAAGAAGGGAAAGGGAGAACAAGAGAGTGAAATTATAGGCCTGCAAATGCTCCCAGGGAAGGGATGGGGAAAAAAAAGAAAGCTCACATGCAAAAGTCACACAGGCAGAGGTTTTGCAAAATTATAGCGGTTGATTTTCTTGTGGTGACAAACAGTATAGCAGCGAGCAGGATCTGACTGGCTTTGTGGTTTGGGGAGGTTACAAAACGACATCAGCACATTTTAGGACAGCAAGATCAGATCTTATCAAGCTTCAATAATTCTATGGCTGCGGCAGAGAATTTGATGGAGTCTTTTGCCACCCATGGGTAGGTCCACCCAATTGCTTCCAGCAAGGATTTTTTTTATAAGTAGCTAACATCAGGTCACTGAAATTGAATCTTTCTCAGAAGAAATGATAAGGTTGGACAAATTAATGGTTTGGGGAAGAATCAAAATCCACCCAAAAGCTTAATACATAGAAAAGAGATATGAGCAGGATCTGATGTAGATCGGTTCCTTCCTGAACCTAGCCCAACCAGAGGAAAATTACAGGCAATCCTCAACTTACAACCGTTTGTTTAGTGACTGAAGTTACAATGGCACTGAAAAAAAGTGACTTGTGACTATTTTTCACACTTACAACCATTGCAGCATCCCCGTGGTCATCTGATCAAAATTGAGGTAATTGGCAACTGACTCATACTTGCAGTGTCCCGGGGTTAAGGGATCACCTTTTGCGACCTTCTGACAAACAAAGACAATGGGGAAGCCAGATTCACTTAACAGCCGTGACACTAACTTAACGACTGCAATGATTCACTTAACAACTGTGGCAAGAAAGGTTGTAAAATGGGGCAAAATTCACTTAGCAACGGTCTCGCTCAGCACAGAAATGTTGGGCTCAATTGCGGTCCTACCTCAAAGACTACCTATGTCAAATACATGGAGACTCACCGGAAGCGGTTAATCAATGGTCAAATAATTAATTAAAAACAAAATTGTTTTTTTCAGTTCTGGTGTCAAGCCTGAAGCTGGCCTGGCTGAGGCCATTTTGAGACTTCAGCGCTGACACACCGGAGAAGAGGGACAGGGAGCGGGGAAATAGAGACGGTTGGGGTGTTGTAGCCAAAACAAAAGACTTTCTCTTGGGAACCAAGGTCATTCCTGCAGCTGCTCGGAAGGAGGGGACTGGAGTCACCTAGCAACGGGACAGCATCCTGATTGGACCATGTGACTGATTGTTTTGAGAAAGTGGAAAACTTTTACTTTTAATTAGGTGAAAACCGTGGGAATATTCAGAGTTGGTTTTCACCAGCCTGTGCCAATATGACATATCCAATAAACTTATTCTTTGAGGAATATACTGTACTTGCCTCCGAGTTTTGTTTGCTACGGGGATGTTACTTGGAACCCTGACATCTGGCCTGGTACCACCTGTATTTTGGGGTTGGTCCCAAATGTGGCCTATAACCTGAAAAATGTTGCACCTGCTTAAGCCACAAAGTTATAGAGCTAGATCTCATTAGTCTTCTAGATAGAATCCACTGTGGATCTCTGGGCTTTGATTTGTATTATCAAAGTCTCTACACTGGTCTGATTCCATTGGTTGTTAATTGCGGGTAAGTGTTAATGAAATCTATGCTTGATCTGAACAGTTGCCCTGTTCCCTGCATCTACAGTGGGCAACCTGGCGTTGTAGGGTTATCTGCAATCCTCAGCCTCACATCAAAAGCCGTCTCTATGTACAGGTAGTCCTCGACTTACAACCACAATTGAGCCCAGAATTTCTGTTGTTAAGTGAGACATTTGTTAAGCCATTTGCCCCATTTTACGACCTTTCTTGGCATAGTTGTTAAGTGAATCACTGCAATGGATAAGATATCCATTGGTGTGGTGCGCTGTGGTGGCGCAGTGGTTAGAATGCAGTATTGCAAGCTACTTCTGCTGACTGCTGGCTGCCAGCAGTTCGGCAGTTCAATTCTGACCAGCTCAAGGTTGACTCATCCTTCCTGTCAGCGTTCCAACTAACTCCTCATAGCAATTCAGGGTAAGATTTTATTTGAGAAGTCATATTGGCACATCTGGGGAAAACCCGAATCTGAAATCCCACGTTTCCCACCCACCCACACTAAAACTCTGTCCAGTGACATTCACATCACATGGCCCAATCAATCCCCTGTCTCCGCTGTTGCCAAACTTCAGTTACTCCCCTCCAGGTGCCAGCAGCCCGACCTTGATCTCATGTGAAAGAATGTTGTTACGATTTACTCCCTGCGCTACTCTCCCGTTCCCACTGTGGCAGCCCTGTAAGATGGATCCATCCCTGTAAAATGAGGACCCAGAATATTGGGGGGCAATATGCTGACTCTGTAAACCACTTAGAGAGGGTTGTAAAGCACTATGAAGCATTATATAACTCTAAGCGCTGTTGCTGTTGCTGTTGTTTCCTGGGTTGTTCAGTGAATCTGGCTTCCCCACTGACTTTGCTTATCAGAAGGTCGCAAAAGGTGATCACATGACACAGCAACCATCGTAAATATGAACCAGTGGCCAAGCACCTGAATGTTGATCACGTGATCACGGGGATGCTGCAAAGGTCGCAACTTTGAAAAACGATCTTAAGTCACATTTTTCAGTGCTGTTGTAACTTTAAACGGCCACTAAACGAACTGTTGTAAGCCGAAGACTACCTGTATTCATTTGTTCCAGCAACAGTTTTTGCAAACCAGCTTGGACACGGGGAAAGTAGTATCAAAGAAAAAGAAATAGCATAAATAGAAAAAGGGAATTCCAAACAGAGCAAATACTGCATCCAGTTATGGTCACCATCAGAGGTGGGTTCCTACCAGTTCTATAGAACCGTTAGTAACTCGGCAATGACGTCACGGAGCCGGTTCCGTCGGTGTCTCCGTGGGCGCCGCCATCTTGGATTTTGCTTCCGCGCATGCGCAGAAGCTAATTTTTGATTGCTGCGCGCGCGCGCACGGCGCGACCCTGAGCAAACCGGCAGCAAAAGGATCCAGAACCCACCCCTGGTCACCATGACACAAAAAATGATACCGAGACTGTGGAAAGTGTGCAGAGAAGAGCAACAAAGATGATTAGGGGACTGGACTGGAGGCTAAATCGTATGATGAACGGTTGAAGGACCTACAGTAGGTATGTCTCTAGCCTATCAAAGAGAAGGATCACTGGGGACATGATAAATGTCTTCCAGTACTTGAGGGTCCGTCACAGATAAGAGGGGATTGACTTATTCTCCAAAGCATCTGAGGGCAGGACAAGAAGTAACGGGTGGAAGCTTGTCAAAGAGAGATACAACCTAGAACAACCTGGCGCAGTGGTTAGAGTGCGGCACTGCAGGCTACTTCAGCTGACTGCTAGCCGCAGTTCGGCGGTTCGAATCTTACCAGGCTCAAGGTTGACTCAGCCTTCCATCCTTCCGAGGTGGGTAAAATGAGGACCCAGATTGTTGGGGGCAAGAGGCTGACTCTGTGAACCGCTTAGAGAGGGCTGTAAAGCACTATGAAGCGGTATATAAGTCTAAGTGCTAAGTGCTAGAAGGAGAAATTTACTGACTGTAAGAAGAGTTAATTAATGAAATAGCTTGCCTCTTGGAGTTGTGGGTACTCCATCACTGGAGATTTTCAAAAATAGACTGGGCAATCATTTGACTGGAATGGTATAAGACTCCTGCCTCAAGGAAGCTAGAACACCTCCAAGGTCTCTTCCAGCCCTATGAACAAGCCGTATTTCTGTCTCCATTTGGCTCGGGTCCCACCATTTCTTTGCTCCACCCCATTTTTGGCCCTGCTCCTGACCTATACAGTGCCGTTATTATTAATGTGTGACTAGGGGATTAACCAAATTGATGGAATGATAGGGATCATCCAGCATCGGTAGATGGTCGTTGACCATGAATGTTCCATGCCTTTCAGCAAATAGGACATTTCAACGTGCCAGTTGTAAAGGTACAAAACACACAACAAAGGGAAAGAGAGAGAGTATTCATTTCCTGCTAGTGGGCTTCCAGGAGGCATCTGATTGGTCACCGTTGGAGCGGACTGCAGAATCTATGTGTATTTGATCTGAGCCAGGAAAGACCTTGTTATGATAACACAAGAGGGCTGTCAAAGAGATAGGCAACATTATGTTTCTTTTCTCCCCCACGTCAAAAGACAGTGATGAAAACTGACTTCCCATTCTCCTAACCAGGATCTAGGGATAGCTTTTTAATCTCGCAGGGCTAATTAGACCAAATCATACTTCAGTGCTTTCCGTTAGCTTTCTGTATCTCCACATGTATTCCCACCATCGGTGTCTTTATGTCAGAACAGTGAAATGGATTACTTTCTTTTATTGCTATTACAGAAGACCGATTCCGTAAATGATGACATCTTTCCCAACCCCCAACATCCCATCAAAGATAAAGGGAGATGTTCAAGTTGAACTCAACTCCTGGTGACCTCAAGGATACGTCCATGTAATTTTCTTCCCAAGAGAAGAGGTTTCATCACTGGCTTCTTCCCAATATCTCTCCCCCCCCCCCCAAGTTTCTGTCTTTGCTTCGCCTCTGGGATTTCCCGATAGTTAAAATAGTACTTAATTAAATATTAATGTGCAATAGACCAACTCTTTGACTGTGATGCTTCCTATCATAGCTAGCAAGGGAATTTGATTGGTTCTATACCGGTTGATCCTCATAGCTATGTAGCTCAATCTTATCTTTAGTAGATTCCAGATGTTTTACTCTTTCACCCATCCCAACCAATACAGGCATTACCAAAAGGGAGTAGGGAAGCTGTAGAGATAGCTCTTATTTCTGTCTTAATTGTATTCCATGTTTTCAATGTCTTATGGGAATCGGTGAACCCATCTCCTCTGAATGGCCTCTGCCCAATAAAAACTGGAATGGAAGGTTCCTTTTGAGTTCTGACCGCTAGTTATTATTACCACCAGGCCTTCCTGATTGCTGTTCCCCTTCTCTGGAACAACACACCCACGGAGATCAGAGCAGCTTCCAAGCTTGCTAGGATTCCAGAAAACCATGAAGAACGGGATTCCTCAGCAGAAGAATTGGCTACAGGTGGCATTCAGCCAGTTCTATCCGGTTCGGGCGAACCGGTAGCGCTGACTGCGGGTGGCCCTGCCCACCCGCCCAGACGTAATCACGTCCCATTTATCCACGTTTTCGAGTCTGTGCGCATGCGCAGAAGGCTTTGTGCATGCACAGGGCGCATGCGAGCGTAGCGACTGCGCGCGCACGCTCACATTTGCGAACTGGTAGGGAAGGTAAGTGAATACCACCCCTGCTATAGAGCTATGTTGGGGCACAGTTCTTCCCACCCCAAAATAAACGCCTGGTTTCCAGCATCCTTTTTTTGATTACCGAATGTTGAAAAGGATGAGATGTTCTCTCTGGATAATTAGGAGAGCCAAAAATACCGATGCACTGTAGATCCAGATCTATGTTCTACCTATCCCTGCGGTGGACTATCCTCTTGGAACCTGACTGTGGCTTTGGATTGGCCAGTTAACATATGGGCTCCGTGGGCCCATTGGTGCTTTAACCTCTCTGCAGAATTAGGCTTCTGAGGTCTTGGGTGTCCTCAGCCACCGATCTTCCCCAGGAGGTAATTAGTTTCCATTTAGAGGGATGACAAATTGACAGGCAGGGCTCTTGCTGAGCTTAGGAGGGAAGCTAAACAGGGCTGGCAGTGGGCCCCTGGCAAGCTACATTTGTAAGCCTGTCAATGCATTTTACAGTTTCTGAATTTAATCACTCACCAGCAGGAGTGGCACGACACTGCTGGTGGGGGGGGGGAGAAAAAAGCGGGGTGGGCGGGAGATCTGAAAGAAGAAACAAGAAGACCTCCCCCCATGCCCAGGCCTCCTCTTCCTCTCGCAACTTCATTATCGCCTCTCGAAAGCACGACGAGGTGTGAAATGGGTGAGCTGCACCGATGCCTCGGTTAACGGCCAGAAGAGGAGGGGGAGGAGGGAAAAAAGTCGCACATCATTAGGAACGGAATAAACGATACCGAGGCACAGAGCAGAAATGATTTGATTAGCAATTTCCAGTTTTGAAAAGACCTGGATGCGAACCAAATGACTAGGCAGAAGGTGCGATGGAGTTTTTAATTGCTGTAGCTGCACAGGGAGACGCAATGATTTGTGACACATAATACAGCACACGACGCCGACGCTAATAACTGTTAATTAACTGTGGCAGTCATATACTCTCAAAATGCACATATGAGTTACCATAATTTCTCGATTAAAAGCTGCACCGCGAGGAGCCAAAAAAAGAAGAGCGCTTGATGGCATGGAGGAAGGGCGAAGGGGTTGTGAGAGAGTCATTATCCTCTCTTTTTTTTTAATGTAACCTTTCTTTGGAGCGTATTTGTGAAACCCCATTACAGAGCCGAGCAGCTAGAAAACACCAGGCATCCAAACGGACTTCTGCCAAAAAATGCAAAGCGGGTTCCTGAATGAACCTTTTCCTCTAGAGGAGCAGTTATTAATTCTGAAAGACCATTCCTGCACCACGCCATCTGGCAGGCTGCTAAGAATCCAGGAGAAAGCACTCTGAAAGCTTTTTCCTAGATCCCGCTTGCCCCAACACCCAACACGTTCTCCTTTCTGCTAATTTTCTACTTTGGGGAGGGGAAAATATTTTGAGTCGCTGCAGGGAGAGGAATACATAGAAATGAGAAAGTAGCGGGGCCCATAATGAAGGAAAGGGGCAACACGAGCAGAGAAGAGAACCAATGGAACAGAAGTTGCCTTCGGAAGTTGTGGGAGCTTCATCACTGGAGGCTTTCAAGAAGAGACTGGACCGCCATTTGTTAGAAATGGTGTAGGGTCTCCTGCTTGGGCAGGGGGTTGGACTAGATGACCTACAAGGTCCCTTCCAACTCTGTTAATCTAAATCTAAATCTAGAAGCATGGAGATCGCATCTTAAGAGCAACAGAGGAAGGAGATAACTTGCATTGAGGTGGCGCATGTCGGAGGGAGACTGGCCAAGCCAGGGAGGAGGAGTCAAGTGGGGAATTAGTCTGGAATTGTTACGTAGGCACAAGAAGGAAAGATCCGACCCTCCCCTTGAATGCCCTTGAACCTTATCTAGCCCAGCCCAGGTACAAACTGCCAATCTGGAAAGATTGCTGCGAATTAGGCATTGAGCAATAAAGTACTGGTAGCTAATTTGAACTCTTCATGGGTGGGTCTGGTTGTTTGCACCTGACAGTGCAAGATAGTCTGATATCCTCTGGATAACCAGGATAGTTACGTTTGAATTAAGCTCAACTTCTGGTGACTTACATGGATGCAACCAGGCATGCATGACATTTTTGTGGCATGACCTAAGACGTTTACCACTGCTTTCTTCCATGATGTTCCCCCCCTCCTCTTCCCAGGTAGTCAGCCATCCAAGTCCTAAATAAGAGTCTTGTGATGGGTCTTGTGATAGGGAGGTTACATCAGGTCAGGATCATTGGAAGGTTTATTGCTGGGGGGGGAGTTGAATGGGTTGGTTGAGGGTCGCTTGGCTTTGCTGTTGATTTGGATTCTGAGAGGCTTGTAGGCTGTGTGTAAGTCAATGTGTCTGTTGATGGAATTGCTTGCGGAGTGCCTCTCAATGACCCTGACCCAGGGGTGGGTTCTGGATCCTTTTGCTGCCGGTTCACTCAGGGTTGCGCCGGGTGTGCATGTGCTTTGCGCACATGCGCACGCCCGCAGCAATAAAAAACTAGCTTCACGGAGACACCGACAGAACCGGCTCCGTGACGTCATCGCCGGTTCGCTCAGGGTTGCACCGGGCGCACGTGCGCACTTTGCGCTCGTGCGCACACCCGCAGCAATAAAAAACTAGCTTCTGCACATGCACAGAAGCAAAAAATAGCTTCTGTGCATGCGCAGAAGCAAAATCCAAGATGGCAGCACCCACGGAGACACCGACAGAACTGGCTCCGTGACATCATCGCCGATTTACTAACAGTTCTAAAGAACCGGATAGAACTGGTAGGAACCCACCTCTGCCCTGACCTGGTGTAACCTCTCTATCACAAGACCCGTCACAAGACTCTCACTGATGACTCACACCTGACCCATCACAAGACCCTCACTTGACACACCCACACCTGAAGCCCTTGTAAACAGAAGAACACTGACAGTGACATCCCCTAAACCAGGGGTGTCAAACTCACATCGTCATGGCGGCGTCACGTGACGTATCGGAACTTTTCCCCCCTTCACTAAACCGGGCAGGGGCATGGCCAGCGTGTGACGCATCCGGCCCATGGCCCGGGAGTTTGACAGCCCTGCCCTAAACTCTGCTGAAGATGTTACCTAGCCTGGTAACGAGATGTTTGCAAACAAACCCACAAGCTCAGAGAATGAACCTCCACCCTCATGTCTTTCAATATTGGATGATCAATAGCAGAATTGATAAAGTAAATGTGTTCTCTGTTCTTCAAGGGGCTAAATGGAAGCAGGAGATCTTGAACAGCCAGAGATATTCAACAAGGTAGTACTAGGTAAAATATAACAGTCTTTGCTCAAATGAACACAATTTGCGGGCAAAGGTCCTATAGGGGGGCAGTTTGCCTGGGATGGGAGATGGGAGATAACTGTGAAAATAGTATAGAGTTTGCCTACCCAAATACTGCCAGAAGTGTGGCATTGATGTTTTTCTTCAATTATTGATGAATCTGAAAGTTTATTAGGCAAGGTGTCACAGTTGTGACACAGCTACTATAAAGTATCAGAGGTGTCCAATTCGGGTCATGCAGTTGTTTAATATATTGTATTTAGGTACAAGGGGGGTGTTGTTTCTTGTGGCTGGTGTTGTAGAGAGATGGATGGATGGATGGATGGATGGATGGATGGATGGATGGATGGATGGATGGATGGATGGACGGACGGACGGATAAGAAATGTTCTTCCATTTACCTGTTATACATAGAATGGAATGTGCATTGCATTCTTTGCTTCAGGCAGCAGAATGTCTTGGCTCAATCCAGCTTGTTATTCATTTCCTCAAAATATATTATCAAGTTTCTCAATACACTTGAGATGGGAATCAGAAGTTAATATCAGCAATGTCAATAGTGATAGTTGCTTCTACGGATAGACAGTGTCCAGAAGATAGAGTGGAAGAAATGGCAGGAGAAGAACAAGTTTTATCTGATAAGAGTTGACACTGAAACTGGCTACATGAACAACACAGAAAAAGATGTCTCATTGGACATACAAAAGGAATTGTTTGATGTTTTAAAAATCAAAAGGGAATTACAAATAATAAACCAAGAGAATGACCTGGATAGTTCTTTTATATTGGATTTACAAAAGAAGTTTGTCAAAGCTTGGATGAATCTTGTGAGAAGGGGCAGAAAAGAATAAAATGAAATCTACAACATTAAATGAAGTTCTACAACAGTGATGGCGAACCTTTTTTTTTGCTCGGGTGCCAAAAGGGCGCGTGCGCGCGCCCACACCCATAATGCAATGCCCTCCCCCATGCATGCGCACACAACCCCCTGCGCTCCCCCCCACGCGCATGCGTGCAGGGCTCACTGAAGCCTCCGGGGCCTGTGGATGGCGAAAAACGGATTCCAGCTGATTTTCGGCCTTCCGGAGGGCGTGGGGGAGGAAAGCCTCCTGAAGCCTGGAGAGGGTGAAAAACGGCCCAACAGCCCAACTGGAAGTTCAGAAATGAACTTCCAGTTGGGCCGTTGGGTCCATTTTTTGCCATCCACAGGCTCCGGAGGCTTTCCTGAAGCCTGGGGAGGGCGAAAACGGCCTCCCCCACCCTCTGGAAGGCCGAAAATCAGCTGGCCAGCGCGCACGTGCGCGCTGGAGCTGATATAGAGCAACATCTCACGTGCCCTCAGATATGGCTCCACGTGCCACCTGTGGCACGCGTGCCATAGGTTCGCCATCACGGTTCTACAACATTACTTGAATAGAGTCAAGATTGTTAGAAGAAAAAGGAAGAAATAGAAAGTTGGTTGGTTTGATCGAGGTCGAAACAAATAGGTTATTTCTCGCAACCCCCAATGGACTTTTTCTGACATTGGGACTGAAATGACAATGCTTTATGGATTTATTTATACTGTCACGGGGTCTTTTACATACACTCAAGTCAGTGGGTTCCAAAACCCAAGAGAGCCAACACTATCACACAGGTCCTGCAACACACACATACACACAAGCATTCAAAGGCTGGTAGTCACTACTCCACTCTTTCCCATCTCTACTATATCTGCTACTCCAATTCTTACTTATGAGTCCTACTGTTGCAGAACAGACTCTGCTTTAGGCTGCTTCAGGAACACACATACACATGCACCACAACAACCAGCTGCCTCTCTGCTAAGCTTTTATAGTCAACAGTTGTTGTACTGGCTAGGGACAGACCTTAAGGGGACAGGGCAACAGCAGCACAGGTGCTGGCCATTTTGTAAGCAGTCTGTCCTCTCACACATACATTGTGTAGCACATGTAAACAGAGTTGTAAGGACCTTGGACATCTGCTAGTCCAGACATGTCAAACACACGGCCCGTGCAGGGGTGGGTTTTGGATCCTTTTGCTGCCGGTTTGCTCAGGGTCGCACCGGGCGTGCGTGCCCGCAGCAATTAAAAAATAGCTTCTGTGCATGCGCAAAAGCAAAAATTAGCTTCTGCACATGTGCAGAAGCAAAATCCAAGATGGCGGCGTCCACGGAGACACCAACAGAACCGGCTCTGTGACGTCATCGCCGATTTACTAACGGTTCTAAAGAATCAGATAGAACCGGTAGGAACCCACCTCTGGGCCTGTGGGCTGCATCTGGCCCGCGGTAGGCCCAGCGTTGTCCCACAGGGCTGTCCCGGAAATAGCGAGGGACTGGCCCCTGCCACCCCGGCCCTGGCCCACCCCGGCCCCGGCCACCCAGTCGGCCGTGACAACCAGGCCACACACCCTGGCCCCCCAAGGGCAAACCAAATCCTGATACAGCCTGCAATGGGATCAAATTTGATACCCCTGTGCTAGTCCAACCCCATGTTCAGGCAGGAAGCCCTATACCATTTCCAATCTCTTCTTAAAATCCTCCAGTGATGGACCATCCACAACTTCTGAAGGCAAGCCATTCTACTGGTTTATGTTCTCACTGTCAGGATATTTCTCCTTAGTTCTACATTGGGTCTCTCCTTTTTTAGTTTCCATCCATTGCTTCTTGTCCTGCCTTCAGGTGCTTTGGAGAATAGGTTGACCTACTCTTCCTGGTGGTAGGCCCTCAAGCATTGGAACACTGCTATCATGTCACCCCTAGTCCTTCTTTTCATTAAACTAGCCATGCCCAGTTCCTGTAATCATTCTTCATATGTTTTCGACTGCAGCCCCCTAATCACCTTTGTTGCTCTTCTCTACACTCTTTCTAGAGTCTCAACATCTTTTTTTATGTTGTGGTGGCCAAAACTAGATGCAATATTCCAAGTGCGGTCTTACCAAGGCGTTTTTAAAGTGGTATTAACTTGTGCAGTCGCAATTGTTATCTTGACTTCTGTTATGGACCCTCCTTCCAGTAATCCAATCCCAAAGTCCATCTCAAACCCTAGGCCTTATTTTAAGGCTAAAGTCATTGATAGTGAATGTTTTTTAGGAGATGTGGGTCTACCTTAACCAGCAGTAGCAACTTTTCTATTACCTTTTGTTAAGAATTATGGATTAAAAAAAACAACAACCCGAAAACCCCTCTATGCTTGCCTAATGATGGTTGGCTGTGGAGCTGAGGAACCCACGGCTGGTATGAGTTCATCCACTGCAATGCTTTATCGCCTCTCCTCCGTAGTAAAAGTGACAAGTTGAACACATTATAAAGAGCTCAGATGTGCTATGTAGATGAAGCTTGAAGCAATATCTGCTTTCTCTCCATTATTTATGATGTCTGTATAATACAATGGACTGAGATTTAAACCATTGTGGTGCCGTTTGTTTTCCAGGCTTCCAACAGTACAGCGACGGTTCCCTCTCTTTGCAGAGAATTGCATCTCTGTTACCATATTAAACAAAAGCACACACGCGTACACACACACACACACACACACACACAGTTCTGCGGCTGCAAAGTAAAAGAAGGGAAAGATTAAAATGCTCGGCTTTTTCCTCAGCTGTCAAGGACAGGCTATAAAATCATAATAAAGGCTTCTAAATAATGTGCATCTGACAGGACTCGGTTCAGCTACGTAGTCCTTTATGGGGGTTAACTACAAAATAACTCCCCATGAGTGATTGGGAACAGGAACGCGTGTAATATTCTAATGCCAATGGCTACATAACTCTTTCAAAAGTTCATCTGACTCGGTTACTAGCAGCCTGGTGGGAGGAAAGCCTTCAGCATACCCAATGTATGCAAGAGGAGCTCCTTTTAGAGAGATGGCAACAGAGGGAAGGTCTTTTCAGCGAAGGAAAAGTGAGTTGGGTGGTTTGTCTGAAATTATATAGCATTCCTGCCTGAGCAGGAAGCGCGCCAGAGGTGGGATCCTCCCGGTTCGGACTGGTTCGCCCGAACCGGTAGCGACCCGCTGGTGACATCACGGCATCGCGGATCCAGTTTGGTCGGTGCCGGTTTGTGGGCGCCGCCATCTTTTTTTTGAATTTTTTTTTTGAAATTTTTTTTAATTTCTTTTTTCTTCTGCTCATGCGCAGAAGCCGAGTTTCCGGCACTGCGCATGCGTCGCCATCTTGTTTTTGGCTTTTTAATTTTTTTATTATTATTTTTTGCACTGTGCATGTGCACGCGCGCCCACGAGGCACGGCCACGAGGCCCGGGAGGAAGCTAACCAGCAGCGAGGTAAGTTAGAACTCACCCCTGAAGCGTGCGCTTAGCGAACCGGTTGTTACACTGGTAGGATCCCACCCCTGGTTGAATGGTGGGGTCCTTGGTACTCTCTGAGCTTGGTTGTTTGCTAGCTGATGTTTCATTACCAAACAAGGTAACATCAGTGCTAGAAGGGAGTATGGTTTGCTCTCTGCTTATATACTAGTGGCTTCCTTGTCAATGTTGGTGGTTCCTTGATTGGGATGTTTACTGTTGACTTGTTTATCTGAGTTGGTAGTTCCTTGATTGGAGTATTGTTTAGCAATAGCACTTAAACTTATATACCACTTCATAGTGCTTTACAGCCCTCTCTAAACGGTTTACAGAGTCAGTATCTTGCCCACCAACAATCTGGGTCCTCATTTTACAGACTTCAGAAGGATGGAAGGTGGAGTCAATCTTGAGCCAGTCAGGATCGAACTCCTGGCTATGGGCAGAGTCAGCCTGTAATACTGCATTCCAACCACTGCACCACCTCGGCTCTTTGTTTGCTTCTGGATTGTTGGTCTAGTATTAATCTTGGTATTAATCTCTGTTTATCTGGTCTTCATTGCTGGAGAGGAGGTGTTTTGGTCTTTTTGCTTCCTTTTTGCTTATCTCTTTTGAATGGTATGTAGACGTTGTTTATATCTGTGTGCCAGTTGATGGCTGATTTGTCTGAGTGCCAGGCTTCTAGGAATTCTCTAGCTTTTTTGGACTTGGCTTGGTCTGGGATGAAAACAACAAAGCTCAGAGAGCACCAAGGACCCCACAGTCATCTGATTACCATCTCTTCTGCTATATACTAATCATTCACTTAGATAAGCAGAAGAGCATTCACTTAGATAAGCAGAAGAGCAGAAGAGGATGTCTGCAGTGTATACTCAAGAAAATAAAGATGGTACCATTTTTGGTTAGATAATTATCAAAAACTGGTAGGACCTAACACTCATCATTAATGTGAACCTGATTTCCACAGTATTTTTAATTCCCCAATATGTAACATCAACATGCTAAGAGTTTTCAGATGACTCCTCATCAGTAAGCAGAGAACACCCAACTCCATTATTCCTGCAGGATCCAATCTGGGTCATTCACCCAGACTACAGGTTTAGCCTTCTGAGCTTTTGGACTTGTGCTGGAGCCCATCCTCAGGAAACTTCTCTCTACCGGAATGTGTGCTTTGGGTTATTCTATGCATCATATTTATGTGGCGCCTGGTTGGGTGTGGCTTCCTATTGATTGATTGGTGTGTTGATGGTCAGCTATTGGCTGTTGTTTCCTTGTGATGCGAAGTCCTCAGCTCATAAGTACTTGAATAAGCTGGTGGTAAATCAGCACTCCTGTTGACTGACAAGGGGCCCATTTCCCAGTCTTCAATCAGTTCCCCTAGAGCCGTAGTGGTGCAGTAGTTAGAATGCAGTATTGCAAGCTAACCCTGCCCACAGCCAGCAGTTCGATCCTGACTGGCTCAAGGTTGACTCAGCCTTCCATCCTTCTGAGATTGGTAAAATGAGGACCCAGATTGTTGGGGGCAATATGCTGACTCTGTAAACCGCTTAGAGAGAACTGTAAAGCATTATGAAGCGGTATATAAGTCTAAGTGCTATTGCTATTGCTATCTTTGTACCTGCTCGGCCAACAATCTTGGTAGCTGCAAAATTGAACGTATGTCCTTGTTCATTGCAATGTGAGGCTACCAATGAGTTCGGGTCTCCTTGTCTGACCGCTTGCTTGTGTTCTTCCAATCTGGTATATTTGCCTTCGTTCTATTATTCCTTTTCATCAAAAACAGAAGGCATGGAAGTATTGTATCATGTTATCCATCTCCTGTTCCAACTTTGGGCAAAGAAGGATCCTTATGGCAAGTCCATAAGGAGGAAATGAACGAGTTCAACAGCTCCCTTTCCCCACCTCCGTCTTGTTTCCCTAGCAACTGGCATTAAGAAACACACAGATTCTGAAGACATATGTTCCATTTAGCACTTATTGCTAAAATCACTGACAGACCTATAGCTGTCCATGAATTTGTCTAATGTGTTGTAACAGCAATGTGTAGGTGTAATTACTAGGAAGATGTTCAAGGTAAGAATGGGTTCTGCTAATAGTTACACAGTGTTAATGAGGGAATGTTTATTTGAGAAACTTTCTTTTTCTAATCTTAGGTAGCTGCTTTGATGTTGCCAGAAGAGGATAATAACATCAACAAAGTTCAGATGTGTATAAAATAGACCTAATTTTGACACATAGGTGCAAATTTTGAAACGTGTTATTGCATTAACAGAAGTACAAGGCATTTCTCCCTAATGGAAAAGCTGCAGTTAGGCGAGTTAAGGAAGGAACTACCAAGAGGACTCCCACCAACACTGAGAAGGCAAGCCACTACTATATGGAAATCCAAAAGGTGCTTTTTCAAGAGGCAATTGGACTTTCTGGTTTGTTTGTTTTTTAAGACGTTTTGCTTCTCATCCAAGAAGTTTCAGCTGAAGAAGCTTCTTGGATGAGAAGCGAAACGTCTTCAAAGAAAAAACCAGAAAGTCCAGTTGCCTCTTGAAAAAGCACTTTAGGGACAACCATGACCTGGACGTCTGAGAATCTCCATAGACATTTACTATATGAAAAGAGAGCAAACCTAACTCCCTTCTAACACTGATGATGATACCTAGTTGGAAAATGAAACATTTGCAAGAAAACCACCAAGCTCAGAGAACACCAAGGACCCCACAGTTCAATCCTGAGCTATAAATATTCTCTTCTTGGTAGGTGACTTATAAGTCTGAACATTCTAGATCGGGGTGTCAAATTCGATTTCATTGAGGGCCGCATCAGGGTTGTGTTTGACCTTGGGGGGCCGAGGTGGGCGTGGCCAGGATGGGCATGGCCAGCTCGATGTCACTCGTGTCGGGGGCACCTGTGGTGGCCAAGTGCTAAGGCAGGACTTCTCTCAGACCCTCCCTCACTCTCATTATAATCTCTCTCCTTCCTTCCTTCCTTCCTTCCTTCCTTCCTTCCTTCCTTCCTTCCTTCCTTCCTTGGCCTCCTGCAGCCCTCTGCCAGGGAAAATGGGGCACAGGGGGGCGTCTGCGGCCCTCCCGGGCTCTGTTTTCGCTGGCAGAGGCACCATGGGCCAGTCTTTTGCTGTTTCCAGGGAGGCCCCACTGGCCATATCTAAGCACCCATGGGCCGGATCCAGCCCGTGGGCCTTGAGTTTGACACCCCTGTTCTAGATGGTAAAGGAGTTGCAATGATGTTTGATGGTGTTTTTTGAGTCTTTAAAAGATACCTCAAACAAAGGACTGCTCTTTGTAAAATAGGATACATGCCTTTCTATCAATTGAAGCGTGCTTCCCTACAGCTTCTGACCTGGACCCCTTATGCTATGCAAGCATTGTAGCTATTTCACAGTGGTTAGAATGCAGTACTGCAGGCTAACTCACTGCTCACTCCAGGAGTTTGATCCTCACCGGCTCAAAGTTGACTCAACCTTCCATTCTTCCGAGGTGGGTAAAATGAGGACCCAGATTGTTGGGGGCAATATGTTGACTCTGTAAAACCGCTTAGAGAGGGCTGTAAAGCACTGTGAAGTGGTATATAAGTCTAAGTGCTATTGCTATTTCATCTGATTCTAATGATAGTTCCCTACTTTTGATGAAGCCTCCATGAAACAAATCCTTCCCATCTCTCCATGGCCCAGTCAGCTGAAGTTAGCTGAATATGTGTCCCTTTCCCTTCTATGTAACAATGACTTACAGACAGTTCTGGCTTAATCATAACTTCACTTGCTAACTGAGTACCAGTGCTTAGTATCATCTTTGTACTGCATCCTCAAATATACCAATAGCATGAAAGCATTGATCAAGGCAATTTAGATGTTAGAAATATCCCTACCACACATGTAGCCATATTTCTTAAGTCATTTCCAAAGGTCTGTTAGGTGATGGACATTACTAATAGGTAATGTTATGTTTTGAAATAAGGCTGTAGGCCAGAGGTCTTCAAACTTGGCAACTTTAAGACTTGTGGACTTCAACTCCCAGAATTCTCCAGCCAGCTGGCTGGAGAATTCTGGGAGTTGAAGTCCACAAGTCTTAAAGTTGCCAAGTTTGAAGACCTCTGCTGTAGGCTAACATTTAATGCATCTCCCCTCTGAGTGGTCCTAAAATTCAGTCATGAATCTAAGTACTCTCATCTCCTCAACTCCCTGAGTTGAGATAAGTTCTCTTTTTCACAGACCACCTCGTATTTCCTCTGGTAATGGAAGTAGGGGGAATTTATCCCTTCCCTCAAGGCCTTATACATCTCTCCAGTAACGAGGATGGAACAAACTCACCCTACATGCCATGGGATTAGAACTGTTTCTGTTATAAGTATTGATGTTGTCAGCCCTGATGAAATGAAACATAATTAAATATAATTCCAACATTGATTGGATCATAATTCAGTTGTGTAATGTTTGAGCTTGGTTGTTTTGTATGGGTTTTTTTCGTTAGTGTCGTTAAGTGCCAATGTACAAAGTATGAAAGTTTCTTCTTCACTAAAAGGGTTGGGTTTTAGAAGTTAATGATGATTAAATGGCACAGAGAGCTGCATACAAATTTAACCTTTTGTTGCCATCTAGTGATTGCCCACATTTTTATTTTTATTTTGCAGCCCAGATATATATTATTTTCCCCAAAGTCGGAATGAGATTACAATTTTGTCAAGGTTTATTTATTTGCCTAGTGTATGTAGGTTTGTGAATATTTTAGTGCAGCTCATTGCTTTTTGCAGATGAAACAGCAAAGAACAGAGAGGAAAAGATACCGCTAACAAATGGGGCTCTGAACAAATTATGCACTCTTAATTCTGGAATAAATTTGAAAAAAAAGTTCTTATTTGAACTGGAATTCAGAAGATGTGGGCTGGAGAGCAGAGCAAGCCCATCACAGAGGAAATTCATCCATTCTTAGTTAGAACATGGTGAATTTATAGTTATATAAAATAAACAGATGTATAAGCCACTTGATGGATAAGTGTGTGTCTGTGTGTTTACCCATTGTAAGAGAAGACAAACACGAGTGAAGCTTCCTTCCTGCTTTGTCCAATTATGCACTTAGAGTAAAATATCCAAATTCTGGAGGGATTCTTTTCATCCCTCTTGTGGAACTTCATGGGTCAGAGGATCATAGCGTAAGACCCATATGGACATTTTTCTTTCCTTCCTTCCTTCCTTCCTTCCTTCCTTCCTTCCTTCCTTCCTTCCTTCCTTCCTTCCTTCCTTCCTTCCTTCCTTCCTTCTACCTCTTTTATTTCCTTTTGGGCTGAAGATGAATTAGGCCAAACTCCTTCCAACGCACATGAAGGTTTGTACCTGTAACACAACACTAATTTTTCCACTCGCCAGAAAAAAGCTGTACCAGTTTTCTCCAACCCAATGGTGGTAGGTCCAAAAAAATAAAATAAAAACCAGGCTGGCTATGGATTTTGGGAGTTGTAGACAGACACATTCAGAGGGATAGAATCAAGACCATGTGAAGTGTTAATACCACTTTATAATCCCTTGGTAAGACCACACTTGGAATACTGCATCCAGTTCTGTTAACCACAATATAAAAAAGATGTTGAGACTCTAGAAAGAGTGCAGAGAAGAGCAAGAAAGATGATTAGGGGACTGGAGGCTAAAACATACAAAGAATGTTTCAGGAATTGGGTATGTCTAGTTTGATGAAAAGAAGGACTAGTAGGGGTGACATGATAGCAGTGTTCCAATATCTCAGGGGCTGCCACAAAGAAGAGGGAGTCAAGCTATTCTCCAAAGCACCTGAGGGTAGGACAAGAAGCAATGGATGGAAACTAATCAAGAAGAGAAGCAACCTAGAACTAAGGAGAAATTTCCTGACAGAACAATTAATCAGTGGAACAACATGCCTCCAGAAGTTATGTATGCTCCAACACTGAAGAAATTGGACAACCATTTGTCTGAAATGGTATAGGGTCTCCTGCCTAAGCAGGGGGGTTGGATTAGAAGACCTCCAAGGTCCCTTCCAACTCTGTTATTCTATTCTATTCTAATTCAGAGGTACCAGTTGCAAAATGCCAAGCCATGTAATCAGTGCATCTTTTCCCCTGGCTGTTGACTTGCTGCAAGTGTTAGCCTCCCACTTCCCAACCTCTGACAGACTTGTGCTGATTATTCAGATAATCACGGAAGGACTCTGATTGCCTTTCATTTCAAGGAGGTAATATATACCATTGAAATTCAGATAAGCCCCTTCTCCTCCCTTATCCCATCCTTTCTTAGCCATCACAAAGTCTTAAAAGATCAGGAAGGAACAGGTCACACGAAGTGCAGGCGCTAAGCATCCAACTTCCTGCTCTCTGAGGAGCTTTCAACCCTACAACTGCTGACCTATCAGCAGGAGATGGTCTCATTATCTTCACACCTGCTGCCCTATAGCAGCAGAGTTACAGCTCAGGGGGGAAATTCAAAATAGAACTGTTGCCTTTGCTCTAAGAAGCCTGCTCCCTTCTCTTTTTCTCTCTCTTATGCCCCCCACCCCAATGCCATTACATTTAATAAGAGGCTTTGGTCAAGATCCAGTTGCTCTAGTGTGGTACTCAAGAGAGTTCCCTTTGATCTTTCTCCTCAGTAAGGCTATAACATAATCAATGGTCGAGCTCAAAGGTCTCTCTGTGGCTCATCATATCACTTCACAACAGTGAACAGATGCTCCCAGGAAGCTTATAAGCGGCAGTAGAAGACACTGGCCAACCCTTAGCATTTGTCCCTTGTGGTCTGGTAATTGGAGATGCATGGACTCCAACCTGGACATTCCATTCTCAGCTGTCATTACTAATAGACAGGAAGTTTTCCGTCTTGAATCCATCTAATTCTTTTTCCAAAGCCGGCTAACCTTAGAATCATGAAGACCTTTGTGGCAATAGATTCCATATTTCCTGACTCTAAGGCAGGGGTGTCCAACCTTGGCACCTTTAAGACTTTGTGGACTTCAACTCCCAGAATTCCCCAGCCAGCATGGCTGGCTAGAGAAGTCTAAGAGTTGAAGTCGACAGGTCTTAAAGTTGCCAAGGTTGGACACCCCAGCTCTAAAGTCATGATCCTGAACTCTAGTGCTTCATGTACATTCTTAAATTCTTGAGGGGGGGGTTTCTTTTCATTATCCTCCCATTCCTTATCCACTTTTTCAATTATCATCGACAATATCCTTTGATGATTGGCTAGAAATGAATGCAATATTCCAAAGTTTGATTGGAATTTCGTATTTTTTTTTGCACCTCATTCTTACTTTTATTCCATCTCATTTCTTCATCAGTGTCCAATCATAGGATGGGCAGCCTGCAAACAAACTTGTACAAATGGCCGTGTATATTTCTCCCAATACAACTATGCATTTTACCCAACAAAAGGTTTTTATAATGGATTCTCCTAATGTGGTATACACAATGCACACATTTCTAGGTGCAAGGGGAACACTATCCAGATAGAAGGGGATCTCTAATTGGCAGATGATACCAAGCTGGCAGGAAAAGCCAACACTCCAGAAGATAGGTTTAAGGTACAGAAGGATCTTGACAGACTTGAACACCGGGCCCTATCTAGCAAAATGAAATTCAATGATAAGAAAAGGAAGATTATACACTTAGGCAAGAAAACCTAAATGCACAAGTATAGAATAGGTCAGTGATGGCAAACCATTTTTGGTTCGCGTGCCAAAAGGGGAGGGGAGCGCGGGGGGGGTCACACTGTGGTAATGGAGTCTGGAAAGGATACATTCAACCATAGAGAAAAATAATTTTTTAAAAAAAATAAAATTGTCATCTTGAATAAGGCTCACTACTGTTGTATCATCTGCATACTTCACAATATGGTTGGTGGCAAATCTAGCACAACAGTCATGGGTCAACAGAATGAACAACAGTGGACTTAGGACACAGTCCTGAGAGAGCCTGTGCTCAAGAAAATGGTGTTAGAAATATTGGTCCCAACTCACATACTTGGGCTATCAATAAGAAAATCAAGAATCCAGTTGCACAAAGGAGTATTAAAGCCTAAAAGTCCCAGTTTGTCTACTAGATGCTGAGGAATGATTGTATTACATTCTGAACTGAAGTTGACCATTTCAAGTTGGGAGCCATTTCTGGCCTCCGGAGGGCTTCTCCTGGGGAGAGCAAAAAAACGGGCCTTCCAGCCCAACCGGAAGTTGGGAAACGGACCATTTCTGGCCTCCGGAGGACCTCCGGGGGGGGTGAGGAAGGCCGTTTTTGCCATCCCTAGGCTCCTAGAAAGGCTCTGAAGCCTGGGGAGAGCAAAAAACGGGCCTTCCCCACCCACTCCGGAGGCTGGAAACAGCCTGTTTCCCAACTCCCAGTGGGCCCAGAAGGCCCGAAAATCAGCTGGCCGGCGCGTTCATGCGCACCGGACCTGAGCTCGCATGCCCGATATGGCTCCGCGTGCCACTTGTGGCACGCGTGCCATAGGTTCGCCATCACGGGAATAGGTGGTACCTGGCTCAATAGTGATAACTGCGAGAGGGATCTTGGAGTCCTAGTGGACAATCACTTAAGTATGAGCCAGCAGTTTGCTGCACCTGCCAAAAAGGCCAATGCAATGCAATCCTAGGCTGCATTAACAGAGGGATAGAATCAAGAATATATGATGTGTTAGCACCAGCCTTCATAAGATCACACTTGGAATATTGTATCCAGTTTTGGTTGCCACCATATAGAAAAGGAAGAGTGCAGAGAAGAGCAACAAAGATGGTTAGGGGACTGGAGGCTAAAACATATGAAGAACGGTTGCAGGAACTGGGTATGTCTAGTTTAATGAAAAGAAGGACTAGGGGAGACATGATAGCAATGTTCCAATATCTCAGGGGTTGCCACAAAGAACAGGGAGTCAAACTATTCTCCAAAGCACCTGAGGGCAGGACAAGAAGCAATGGGTGGAAACTAATCAAGGAGAGAACCAACCTAGAAATAAGGAGAAACTTCCTGACAGAACAATTAACCAGTGGAACAGCTTGCCTCCAGAAGTTGTGGGTGCTCCATCACTGGAGGTTTTTAAGAAGAGATTGGACAACCATTTGTCTGAAATGGGCTTCCTGCTTGAGCAGGGGGTTGGACTAGAAGACCTCCAAGGTCCCTTCTCTTATTCTCTTTTCTATCTGTAGGCATTTTATACAAAATATTAACAAGTACAATTTTTGAAATATAGAAATATGGCCAGATGCGTTTTAATACTAGCTGAGCAGGTAGTGTCATATAAGAAGCAACAGTCCTTCAGACATCCAAGCAATTAACCCAAGAAATCCACCCTCAGAGATATAGCCATCTCTCATTGTCATCAGACGTGAGTGTGGTTACACCATCTGAATACTCATCTCTGAACTCATATGCTAAGTAGGGTTAGAAATGGCTGTTATTTGTATGAGAGACCACCTGTAGGCTATACTGGAAAATTAACAGTAATAGCACTTAGACTTATATACCACTTTACAGTGCTTTACAACCCTCTTTAAGTGGTTTTCAGAGTCAGCATATCGCCCCCAACAATCTGGGTCCTCATTTTACCCACCTCGGAAGGATGGAAGGCTGAGTCAACCTTGAGCCAATGAGAATTGAACTGCCAAATTGCTGGCAGTCAGCAGTCAGCAGAATTAGCCTGCAATACTGCATTCTGACCACTGTGCCACTACAGCTCTTATAAAATTAAACATCATTCCTGAAGAAAACCACAGCAAACTTTTTAGAAGAGAATATTTGTAGCTCAGGGTTGAACTTTGGGTTCCTTGCTGCTCTCTGAGTTTGGTTGTTTTCTTCCAGTTTTCTTCTTCATTCTCGTCTAGTACTGATAATGTTACCTAGCTGGGTAATGAAACATCTAGCAACTAAGCTCAGAGAGCACCAAGAAACCCACAGCAAGCTTTGTCATCAGTGATACCACATTATTGTTGTGTGTAGTCACCTCAACTTAAGCACATCTTTACCTCTTTGAAGAGTAGAGGTTGCTCTTTGATGGCACCTCGAGATGGTTTTGTGGTGACTTCCCTGGAGATCCACCACACAGTCTTTTTCTGTGCTGACTTTCATGGACAATGACAGTTTATTTTTTGTTATTATTCCTTTTCTGTGCTGCTTTTCATGGGCAAGGACAACTTTTATTGCATTATTTCTGCAGGCATTCAGTATCTGATGATAGTTTCTCTCTCTAGAATCTGCCAGTTATTTTTGGAACGTAACATTTCTGCAACCTATCCTCTCTCTCTCTCTCTCTCCAACAAAAAATATATATTCATTTTACAGAATTCCCATCAGCTCTTTCTTCCAAGTAAGCCATTCTATGACCTCTTTCTGCCACTGCCAGTTTTCAAATTATTTTTCCTCCATTGGAACGATCTATCCTACAACCCCTCCTGATTGTTTTGGAGTTGTCGTTTTTCTTTTGTCCGGTTAGCCTGTTTTTGTTTTATTTTATAATGTCTGCTGGTCGTCCTAAATAAGTCAATATTTCCTGGCTCCCTCTGAGCTCCAGACGTGATGAAACATGCTGAAGTTCGTTATTAGAGGGAGCAGACAATACGGTAGTGATGATGATGGCAACAATGATGATGATGATGATAGCTTTAACTGAGCAACTGGTTGATTTGAAAAATAAAATAAAATAAAGTGAACGAATACAACCTAGGAAACGAACGATGTGAGGACACTTTCTCTCTTATTCGCAATGTGTTTCCTAATCATTCCCAATGCTTATTCACAACAAACTGGGTATTTGTTTTGTTTTGTTTTTTTGCTTAGGGCTGTACCAGCTGCTATAGATTAACCAGGGAGGACCGAATGGCCATTACAGAAAGCCACAAACTCTATCATTCGGCCATATGGTCTGCTAGTAGAGAACCTGTTGCTTGCCAAGACTCAAACTGTTAGATGGAATTGCTTATAAACTGCAGCTTCTACCCTAGAAGGTATGGCTGCGGTGGGTAGATTTGGTGAGGCTCCAGAATATTCTATCACTTCGTTCTATCTGCTGCACCATGTTGACTCCAGGCCGAATTCCGATTGGATTTCACACATGGCATTTGGCCCGTCTGACAATCCTAAAGCGCTCCATCTTACAACCATGCTTGGATGTCACGATAAGTGATAGCTTGCTATGAATGTAAAGGCAAATTCTTCCTTGAATAATCTCAGCTCCTGATGACTTCAGATTCAGAAGCACATCCTGGTTTTCTTGGCAACGCTACAGAAGCGTTTCACCAATGCTTTCTTCAGGATTGTTTTCTTTTACTTCCCAGTTTGGCCTAAAACCCAGAGGTTTCTGGTGTTCTGTCATCCAAGTATCAGATCCAATCCTGTTGAGCCTTTGAAATTAAACATATTGGGCTGCTCCCAGGCTCATATGTGTGTTCTTCTCCGACACAGATAAAAGGAGGACCTTGGACATTTTCGTTTGATTGTCCCCTGAAGCCAGATTACGGTGATTCATCTCAACATGTTGTTTTAAAATAAATTTCAAAAATTCAATCCAATAGTCCTCAATCTACGACCCCAATTGAGAGCAGAATTTCCACTGCTAAACAAGGCAGTTGATAAGTGAATCACGCCCAATTTTGTGATGTTTTTTGCCATAGCTATTAAGCAGATCACTGCAGTTATTAAATGAATCACAACTCAACTCAACTCAACTCAACTCAACTCAACTCAACTCAACTCAACTCAACACAGCTTAACTGATTTAACTTAACTTCAGCTTCCCCATTGACTTTACTAGTTGGAAGCCAGTTGGGAAAGTTGCAAATAACGATCTCATGTCCTCAAGATATTGCAGCCATCATAAATAATGCTGGTTGCCAAGTGCCCAAATTTTGATCCCATAACTGTGAGGATGCTACAACGGTCGTAAGTGTGAAGACCAATCATAAGTAACTTTTTCCAGTGCTGTTGTAACTTTGAATGCTCACTTTGAATGTGTGTGTAAGCCAAGGACTACCTGTAGATTGTATGTGCTGGAATTCCTGTATGGTGAACTTAACTTTCTTCTAACACATTCTAAAAATCCGAGCTCTAACTTTCTCATTTCTGAGAATAAATATTTCCACTCAAAATAGCAAAGAAGGAAGTCTGACATTTGTTTCCAAATCATATCCATTTTAAGTCTAAACTCATATGAATGCTCCATTTATTGGTAGTTAAGAATGACCTATAACTGCTTAAAAAAAAAATCCCCCCCCAAATTTTTACAAAAAAAAAAAAAATCCCCAAAAAAGATGGTGGCGTCCACAGACCGGCACTGACCGAACTGGCTCTGTGATGTCACCGTGACATAACCAGCGGGTTGCTATTGGTTCAGGCGAACCGGTCCGAACCGGGAGGAACCCACCTCTGGCTGAGGACTACCTGCAGTTTACAAAGCCATCTTGTTCCAACCAAGGACCGCAAAGGCTTCAAAACACACACACACACACACACACACAAAACTTCAAAAACAAAAACACAACTTCAGTGTTGAGGTAGTAGTAAATTACGCGTAATCAAAATTGGCAGTCAGATTTTTTCCATCTCCTTGGTCCTGTGCTGATGAGAGAGGAAGATGAAATTCACAGACATGGTGTCTGTTCCCATGACTGTTCATAATTTATCACACTGTATCAATAGCCCATTGTGATACAGCTCTGCAGATCCCAGAGGTGGTTCATTTCATGAAACAGACCCCCCCAAAAAATTAGGGAAATAATTTTTTCTCCCCTCCCCCCTCATTGCCTTCTGAGGTCACGTGACTGGCACGCAAAATAAGGTCTTTGGGGTAATGATGCCACTTTATTAATGTGTGTGTCTATTTTAAAATGTTTTCCCCTTCAACTTTTGAGTATTGAGTTTCCAGCTGTGAAATTCCCTTTCCAGCAATTTCTACCAAGCACCAATTTTAATGGTTTTTCCAATGCTGGTGGAAAACACACACATGGTTTCACTTCAGATTGTTTGCTTTATTGGAAAGTAGCTCTAGTATGTGATTTTGCAGTCCTCTGCATTCTTTCATATTATCTGACAATCTTGTGCAGATCCCAGGCTTCTCAATGGCTATTTGCTACGATGTGAGGACTGATGGAACACTTCGTTTCTGGATGGTGTTAATGTTGCATATATTCAACACACCTTCACAGAATCGTAGACTTATACAGTTAAAGTATCTGGAGGTCTTCTAGTCCAATCTGCTATGCAAGGCAGGAATCCTCAGACCATCTCAGACAAATAGTTGTCCAATGTTTATTTGAAAACCTCCACTGATTTATCCTTCCTTCCTTCTTTCCTTCCTTCCTTCCTTCCTTCCTTCCTTCCTTCCTTCCTTTCTTCCCTCCTTCCTTCCTTCCCTTCCTTCCTTCCTTCCTTCCTTCCTTCCTTCCTTCCTTCCTTCCCTCTCTCCCTCCCCAACCTTTTCTCCTTCCTTCCTTCCTTCCTCCTCCCTCTCCCCTTTTTCTCATTCCCCTCCTTTTTCCAATTTTCTTTCTTGTTCAATTTTCTCTGAATTAAATATAAAGAACGGACATCAACATTATTTTAATATTATGCATATTTTGTTATGTAGTTTTGGGTCAAGACTAATGCTATCATTATATTGGGCCTGAGAGAAAACTGCTTCCAGATGCACCAATTGACTTAAGACTTACAAATTAAACCGCTTAGAGAGGACTTTTGAGCACTATGAAGTGGTGTATAAGTCTAAGTGCTGTTGCTATTGCTACAACGGCATTGATAAAAGTGATTAACGGTCGTTTTTTCACACTGATGACTGTTGCAGCATGCCCATGGCGACACGATCAAAATTCAGATGCTCAGCAATTGACTCATATTTATGACGGTTGCAATGTCCCAGGTCCGCGTGATCAACTTTTGCGACCTTCTAACAAACAAAGTCAGTGGGGAAGCCAGATTCACTTAACAACCGTGTTACTAACTTAACAACTGTGGCAAGAAAGGTGGTAAAATGGGGCAAAACTCACTTAACAACTGTCATGCTTTGCCACGGAAATTTGGGGCTCCATTGTGGTCATACGCCGAGGAAGTATTGGACTTTGACAGGCCTCCGAGTCTAACCCAGCTGGGACTCTTCTAACCTTCATAATAACCCAATTGTGGTTTCCAGTGAAGTGACTTTGTCCCCGCTTGGTCTGGGCACCATTATGGGGAAGGAGCTGCTTCCTCCAGCTTGCCTCCGTGTGTCCTCCACTGTTTTGCACCCACCGTGCTCACCGCCACCGCTATCTGTATCCATTTTAACCAGCTTATTTGTCCCCCTGCTCCGCACGCCTGTGAAACAGCAGGAAGGAGCCCAGCTCTAAAGCCGCAATGAAGTATTAACTCATACAGAACACAGTTTGTCTCCAAGGGTTTTCCTGCCCCCCTTCGTCATCCTATGTTGACATTTTAATCGTGCTTTTGTGGAAGCCGGCTGGCAGTATGTCATCAGGAATGGCGCGGCAAGGGGCCAGCCAGGGCTTCTCGCTGTGGCGGCTGCCGAGGGACGCAGCCTATTCTGACAGACTGAGCAATAATCTGAACTTACTGCACTGAGCCAGTGGGACATCAGCAGGGCCGCTTTATCTTCTTCATTAAAGTGTGCTCAGGAAAAAAAAAAATCCATTTTCCTTTAAAGTCTCAGGAACAGATGGAGTAAAATTAATTGCGCCATTAAGTCCCGATAGACAATACCGGAGTGGTTTTCTTTCAACAGTGCATGCGTGTTACAAAGTGCTCTTCGTAAAAGGCAATTACTGCAACATTTGCCATAAAATAAAGGTTGCTTTAATGGGCAATAAACACAGGCTTCAAATTTTGTATGAAATGGATTTCCAAAGGGCGCTGTTATGCGCGGCTCAAAGGCACAACTGACTTTAAGCATTTCAGCAGTGGCTCGACTCCGCTAACGGAGAACAATGATTTCTAAGACTCCTGGATGAAGATTTGTCTGTTCCACGTGGGTGGAGGGCATGTAGGCCCGCATGTGTGGGGTGTGTAGGTTTGGGTAGACACGTATGCAAAAATGAATTATGCATGGGCCTTCATTGCAGGCTTTTTGCGTGCACATACACACAGAGAGATTTTTTCCCCCTCCCCCTCCAACCTGCTCAGGAAACCATGATGGGAAAAAGTCTCCAGCAGCTGGGATGTTGGTTGCAGAAATTACATCAAAACTGCCAGTACAAGGCAGCTGAGCCTTATGGAAAGCTGGCAGGTAGCTGGAGGGTGGGCAGAAAAGAGCATGACGGAGAATCGGTTGCCTTTCCCGCGGAGGAAATAACAAGCTCTGATTTTTCTCACATTATCACCCTGACAATGAGACCGAGGACTCGACATTACAGCTTCATTAAAAAAAAGAAAACGAAAAAAGGAACTGGGTTGGGGGAGAAAAAATAAGAGTAATCTGTTGGCAATATAGTTAAACTAGGATTGATTGCGCATAGACAGTAACTCAGGTAGCCACTGGGATGAGGGCGATATAGGATGGGGTTGTTGTTTTTTTGTGCACTATGAAAACTGAGAGTCAAATCCTGAGGGTTGTTGGGGGAAGGTGTGATGACTTGTGGTTGCGGGTCCTCATTCCACAAGGAAGTTTACGGGGTCCTTGGTGCTCCCTGAGCTTGGTTGTTTTCTTGCAGACGTTTCATTACCCAAACAAGGTAACATCACCATTGCACTGATGATGTTACCAAGTTTGGGTAATGAAACGTCTGCAAGAAAACAAGCAAGCTCAGAGAGCACCAAGGACCCCTCATTTCAAGCCTGAATATTCTCCTTTATTGGTACAAGGGAGATTTGCAACAACATGAAAAGCGCTTTCCGTATCAAAGAAGAACACTTCTCTTTTAGGATACAAGATTCCAAACCATCCAGCCATTTTCTCTTCTTTTCATCCCTCTCCAAACATTCCAGGTCAGGTAGTTCTCGACTTATGACTGGTCGCTTAGCGACTGTTCCAAGTTACAACAGATCATCTCCAAAAGTTACTTATGACTCAGATTCAAAGTTCTAATGGCCGACCCACCATAGACATATTTTGAGCACTTGGCAATCGGTCGGCAGGTTTTTCAGCTGTTTGCAGCAATCCTGCCACCACCTGGCTGTGGTTTATGACGTTTTGCTGGAAAGTGGCATTTATTTCCAGTTTCCAGCAAAAAACGGCTATTAAGAACAATGGATTTGTTTTATGACCACAGTGTTTGCGTTAGGACCACTGCATTGTCTTTAGAACCATGACATTTTTGCTTAATGACAATCTCAAAAAAGGCTCATAAAATCAGGTGTGATCACATGATGACCTCCTTAATGATTGGCATGACTTATGACCCTATTTGTGGGCTCCATTATGGTCGTAAGTCAAGCGCTACCTATACTATTAAAGTACTATTGTTACTGAACACACCCAAGGATTTTTGGGGGGGTTATATTATTTGGGGGCAGAAGTGTGCTAGTTTCTACTGAGCATGCTAATGCTGCTGTTATTTTAACCATTTAGTCATGTCCGACTCTTGGCGGCTTTATAGGCAAGTCAGGGGTGGCGTCTGACTTACCTTGCTGCCGGTTCGCTTCCTCCTTCGCCACGCGTGCGCATGCACAGTGCTGAAAATCCAGCTTCTGCGCATGCGCAGAAGCGAAAAGCAAGATGGCGCCGCCTATGGTGCCGCTGAGAGAGCCGGTTTGGGGGCATGTCCAGCCAACCATCGCTGCCGGTTCGGCGAGCGGGGGGAAATTCCCGCTACCGGTTCTAAAGAACCGGTCCGAACCGGCAGGAACCCACCTCTGAGGCAAGTGATCTCCATCCTACCCTCTCAAGCACAGCTTCTTTCAATTGTTGGATGTTCATCCTTGTATCAGTCTGTAGAGATTCTCAGTCATACAGGTCATGGTTGATCCAAAGGTGCTTTTTCAGGAGGCAACTGGACTACAGGAACCAGGAGCACTACTCAGGTGACCCTGAAGACACAGATAAATCTCCAAGTGCTTCAACGACCCTCTAAAAGGATGCAAATGACCAGCTGTCTGCAAGGAATATAAATCCTTCCATTCCCCACTATCCTGTCAGAGCTGAAGAAGCTTCTTGGATGAGAAGCGAAACATCTTCAAAAGAAAAAAAACAAACAAGAAAGTCCAGTTGCCTCCTGAAAAAAGCACCTTTGGGACATCCTTGTATCAACTTTGATGGTATCAGGCCAGCTTGATCTTTGCTTGCCCCTTCTTCTTGTTCCACTAACCATTCCTAGCATCATTGCCTTCTCCAATGTATTTGCACCAGTGGTGAAATCCAATTTTTTTTACTACCGGTTCTGTGGGCGTGGCTTGGTGGGCATGGTATGGCTTGGTGAGCGTGGCTTGGTGGGCATGGCAGGGGAAGGATACTGCAAAATCCCCATTCCCTCCCCACTCCTGGGAGAAGGATATTGCAAAATCTCCATTCCCACCCCACTCTGGGGCCAGCCAGAGGTGGTATTTGCCGGTTCTCCGAACTGCTCAAAATTTCCACTACCGGTTCTCCAGAACCTGTCAGAACCTGCTGGATTTCACCCCTGATTTGCACGCATGACATGGCCAAAGTAAATCAGATGTAGTCTTATGATTTTAGCTTCTACTGACGTGTCTGGTTTTATACGACAAGCTAATACTGCTTTCTTATTTTTCCAATGGTGCTTATATCAGCTCCACTGTTTGCCTGCATACCCCCTTCATATTGGCAACAAATTTAGCAAATTGATATATGCCTACAGGACAGGTGTGGATGGAGTGATGACAAGCTTGAGGAAACAACTTTAAATAAATAAAATTAAATCAAGTATCTTCCTCCTCTTCCTCCCCATTCTGGGAAGCCCCCTTCCCCAATTTTTTCAAGAATCTCCTTTCGGCTCTTATAGAAAAGCATGGGGAGGAATTTCCAGCCTGTAGCAGAAAGATACTTTATTGATTAAAACTGGATAGAAATTGTTACAGTTGAACCATCCTGAAGTTAGTTTGCAAACTAACTCATAGAGACGCTACCTTAAGAATCCTGAGTTGCCAAGAAGCATCTCCATGCCATCTAATGAGTTTGTCTTGTTGGGTCCTGAACATTTTAATTAATCTCTCAGCGGAGCTGTTCTAGGACTACCAGATCTGGTTGGGTTGCCAAAATCCAAAAGACCACTAGAGGTCAGCAAAGAAACAGAAAATGTTCTTCTTTGTTGCCATCTAGTGGTCACTGCAGCTCATATCAGGTTAGCCCTACTTGAAACTTAACTGGATCAATTGAGTGGGAGGATGCTGGAAATACCCAAAGGGGTAAACTGATTGGGGGGAGGGGGGCAGGTAATTTTAGATCAAAAGACCCAGCTTTGCACAGGATAAATCAAATCAATTCAACTTTTCTGCTCTGTGGAAAATAATCTTCTCCGATCCAGAATTCCATTCCTCCCTGACTGCTGCTCACTTGTTGGCAGGAATAATCTCCTTCCATGTAACCAGATCCATAAGTGCTGCAAACTAAAGCTATCAATATGCCACTTACAAATTTTATTCCCTTTCAGGAAGAACCACACTGCACTTAAGGGAACAGTCTTTTCCCATTTATCCGAACATTTTAATTCTTTTCAAAGTGGCCTCTGCATCAATGGTTGCAGGAGATAGATTTACTGCAGGTCCCACGTGGAAAGTCAAACCTTTTAAATGGAGGTATTTGCAAATGTTAACTGTCAATGCAGAGGAATAAATAATCAATGGGCCATTGTGGGAGGGGAAAGATTCTCCCCCCCCACCCCTTCCTTTTTGGAAGACCAAATTAAAAGGAAAGAACATTATCTGCAAAAAAAAAAAAATCAGATTAATAGAGTTTGAAGTGCAGCGCAAGCCTTTAAAGGGAGATTTAGCGAAGTCAAAGAATTTAAGATGTTATGTAGCCCACAGTTCTTGGTTAATATATGATAACATCATGTGCATGTTCTTGACAGTATCCAATATGCACCTGAGTGTACAGGTTGTCTTTGGCTTACAACAGTTCATTTAGTGACCGTTTAAAGTTACAACAGCACTGAAAAAAATGACTTACTACGGTTGCAGCATCCCCATGGTCCCATGATCAAAATTCAGATGTTTGTCAACTGGTTCATATTTATGACGATTGCAGTGTCCAGGGCAGGGGTGAAATGCTCCCGGTTCGCTCGTACCTATTGGTCGCCATAGAGCCGGTCGCCAAGGTAGCGCGAGGCGCCGCCCACCCGCCTGGACGCCGCCATTTGGGTTCTTTTACCCTCTGCGCATGCGCAAAGCGGCGTCCAGGCGGGTGGGCGGCGCCTCGCGCTACTTTGGCGACCGGCTCTACGGCGACCGACAGGTATGAGCGAACCGGGAGCATTTCACCCCTGGTCCAGGGGTTTATGTGATCAGCTTTTGTGACCTTCTGACAAAATCAGAAAATCAACGGGAAATCCAGCTTCAGTTAACAACCACGTTACTAACTTAACAAATGCAACGATTCACTTAACAACCGTGGCATGACAAGTCGTAAAACGGGGCAAACTCACTTAACACATGTTTCACTTAGCAACATACATTTTGGACTCAATTATGGTCGTAACTTGAGGAACTATCTGTATTCTTCATCCATAGATTTTGGGCCATTCACTCTCTCTCTCACCCCAACTCAACTCACCAGGTTGTTGTGGAGAAAATAAGAGGAGGAAAGAATATTAGGTATGTTCGCCCTCTTGAGTTATTTACAAACGTAATAAAGGCGGGTTACAATTTAAAAAAAAAATCTAAAAAAAGTACGTTTTCAGTGAGCATGTTCAACAGCTTCAAAACACTAGCTGTTGGGAATTACATATATTTAGATCAGGGGTCCCCAAACTTGGCAACTTTAAGACTTGTGGACTTCAACTCCTTCTGGGAGTTGAAGTCCACAAGTCTTAAAGTTGCCAAGTTTGAAGATCTCTGATTTAGATAAAAGTCAATTTAGTCTGGCTTAGTTGTACTGGTTGCCAGTTTGCTTCTGGCAGAGGTGGGCTCCTCCTGGTTTGGACCGGTTCTCCCGAACTGGTAGTGAGCCGCTGGTGATGTCACGATGAAGTCACGGATCCGGTTCGGTCAGTGCCGGTCCGTGGGCGCCGCCATCTTTTTTTAATTTTTTTTTTTAAATTTCTTCTGCGCATGTGCAGAAGCCGAGTTTCTGGCACTGCGCATGCGTCGCCATCTTGTTTTCGGCTTCTTCTTCTTTTTTTTGAATTTTTTTTTTTGCGCGCGCGCGAAGGAAGCGAACCAGCAGCGAGGTAAGTTAGAACCCACCCCTGGCTTCCGGGTCCAATTCAAGGTGTTGGTTGTCACCTATAAAGTCTTTCATGACATGCATCCAGGTTATCTGAAGGACTGGCTCATCCCAATGGGATTAGCCTGACCCACCCGTCTTGGCAGAAAGGGGCATGCTGCAGACCCCGTTAGTAAAGGAATTTCAGCGGGCAGGGTGCCAGGGAAGAGCCTTTTCTCCCATGGTGCCTGCACTCTGGAACATTATCCCCCCCCACCCCTGAGGTGAGCTCTGCTCCCACCCTTCTGACTTGAAGACCTGGATCTGCCAGCTGGCTTGGGGCTCTAATGGGGAAATAGATTCTTGGGGGTAGTTAATGGATCAGTCAGATTCTCACCTCCTCCCCATGTACAATTTGCTCTCTTCCTTTCCATCGTGTTAATCAAATTTTATCTGGATTTTTAAATGTGTGGTTCTTATTTATTGTTTTGATTTTTATATGGTATTTTAATAGAGCCGTGGTGGCGCAGGGGTTCAAATGCAGTATTGCAAATTAACTCTGCATTCCACTGCCAGGAGTTCAATCCTAACCGGTTCAAGGTTGACTCAGCCTTCCATCCTTCCGAGGTCAGTTAAAATGAGGACCCAGATTGTTGGGGGCAACATGCTGACTCTGTAAACCGCTGAGAGAAGGCTGGAAAGCACAGTGAAGCGGTGTATAAGTCTAAGTCAGGGGTGTCAAACTCACTCAAGGCCTGCGGGCCGCATCTGGCCCGCGGGGTGCTTAGATCTGGCCGTGGAGCCTCTCTGGAAACAGCGAAGGACTGGCCCGCGGTGCCTCTGGCAGCGAAAACGGAGCCTCTGGCAGTGAAAACAAGCTCCATTTTTGCTGGCAGAGGGTTGCAGGAGGCCATCGCAGCCGAAAATGGAGCTCGGGAGCCTGTTTTCGCTGGCAGAGGCTCAGGCCACCACAGGCGCCCCCGACAAGAGTGACGTCCAGCTGGCCACGCCTACCCTGGCCCCACACCGCTCAGGTCAAACACAACCCTGATGCAGCCCACAATGAAATCGAGTTTGACACCCCCTGGTCTAAGTACTATTGCTGGTGCTCTTGCCATCTCTTTATCTAAACCATTGGTGAAGATATTGAAGAATCCTGGCCCTAAGTACTTCAAGAATTCACCTACTCCGTTGCTTTTACCCAACCGTGCCATAAATTAGCCCCCTGTCCCACCAAATTAAAGGAAGCCTCCTGAAAGAACCTCAGCGCACATTCCAATTGAACCAAGAAACGATAGAGATCATTTAGGGATCATTTAGCCTTTGTAACCCCTCCCTGCCATCTCACTTATCTTCTTCCACATCAGGGGTTTGATCATCACTTCCTCTTCCACACATCATCACTCTCTATCAGGAGGATGATCTGGTGACTTGGTCATCCTCCTCCAACAACCTGAGGGCTTGATGCCATCAATATGGCCTTTGTTGTGTATGGCCTCTTATGTAGGCGGCACACATATTTGAAGGGCAACCCCCTCCTTACTAAATATTTAAGGCTCACTGCTAAATAAATTGCAATTCAATGGAGTGTGAAGTGAACATAGACAGGGAGAAGATTCCAAGGATGAGCCATGAGTTAAGTCCTATTAGCCTTCAATCCACTTTCATTGCTCAAGCTGCAGACTGACTTAACAGATAGCCCTTGACCTAGGACCACAATTGCCAGGTAAGACCTTTGTTAGGTGAGTTTTGCCCCATTTCACCACTTTTCTTGCCCACCGTTGCTAAGTGAATCCTTGCAGTCGTTAAGTTAGTTAACACGGTTGTTAAGTGAATCTGACTTCCCCGTGGACATTGCTTGTGAGAAGGTCGCAAAAGGGGATCACATGACCCCGGGACACGGCAACCGTCATAAATAGGAGTCAGTTGCCAAGCGTCTGAATTTTGATCACATGACCGTGGGGATGCTGCAACAGTTGTAGGTGTGTAAAACGGTCATAAGTCACTTTTTCCAGTGCTGTTGTAACTGAACGATCACTAAATGAACTATCGTAAATCAAGGACTACCTGTACTTACTTTATTTACTTTATTTATTTATTTACTTTATTTATTTATTTACTTTATTTATTTATTTTCTATGCCACCCATCTCCTTTCCTGCTTCCTTTCCTTCCTCCCTCCCTCCCTCCTACCTTTCTTCTTCCCCCCACGTTCCCTCTCTCCCTCCCTTCTTTGCTTCCTTTCTCCCTCTCTTCCTCCCTCCCTTTTTTCCTTCCTGCTTCCTTCCTTCCTCCCTCCCTCCCTCCCTCCTTTCCTTCCTTTCCGCCTCCCTCCCTTCCTTCCTCCTCCCTCCCTCCCTTCTTTCCTTCCTGCTTCTTTTCCTCCTTTCCTTCCTGCTTCTTTCCCTCCCTCCCTTCTTTCCTTCTTGCTTCCCTTCCTTCCCCCCTTCTTTCCTTCCTGCTTCCCTTCCTTCCTCCCTTCTTTCCTTTCTGCTTTTTTTCCCTTTTTCCTTCTTTCTTTTTTTATCGCCCTT